>RJWJ010006701.1:0-61207 GCA_004363605.1 Indri indri | reverse complement strand
GGGTCTCGCTCTTGCTCAGGCTGGTCTCGAACTCCTGAGCTCAGAACAATCCGCCCGCCTCGGCCTCCCAGAGTGCTAGGATTACAGGTGTGAGCCACCGCGCCCTGCCTATTTATTTCTTTATACTGAGATTTCCTGCCTTATTTTAAGAGACTAAATTTTTCCCTATTCTGTTGAATAAAATATTTTAAATATATTATGACAGATCCTTTGGGGTTTTTTTCTTTTATGGGGTTAATAAATTTATAGTGTATTCACATGAATTAATTTATGTCAATTTGCAGGAATGGTTCCCCAAGGTGAGGCCAACTTTGCTCCATCTCTAAGCCCTGGGAGCTCCATGGTGCCGATGCCAATCCCTCCTCCTCAGAGCTCTCTGCTCCAGCAGACTCCACCTGCTTCTGGATACCAGTCACCAGATATGAAGGCCTGGCAGCAAGGAGCAATAGGAAACAACAAGTAAGGGGGCAGTTTTTATATATGAGCATCCACTCTGCAGCACATAAGGACAGCCATGCTTTCATAGACTGATTGTATTTTCACGGTTTAAGTAGATTATTGGTTACTGCCATTTGCATAATAGAAGACTGAATTTTATGTAATTGGCAAAGAAAAATAACGATTTTTAAATCTTTTAAATATCAAGTCATTTTTAAGACACATTTGTGTCTACAGTACAGAAAAGTGGTCTAGTGGCCCCAACCTTTCTGTCCTACCCCCAGCACACCTGAAGAATGTAATTAATTCCCATCAGTAACAGAGCTTCCCTGGGACAGGTGTAGAAATGGGTACTTTTTAAAAAGTCTTTCTTTATAAGAACACTTAAAAATCTTACAAATCTAAAGCAAGAATGGCAAAATGCTGGAATTCAATAGAGTTGAGTAGTGGGCACACAGGTTTCATTTTTCTCAGTGTATTTGAAGACTTTATAACAACAACGAAGGGTTTTAAGGCTTCTTGGGTCATCCTACCTTACCCCTTTTTGAATCTCTAGATTTTCAGTGGCCTTATCTTACCCATTTTGCTCAGAATTATCTCACTAAAGTCTTTTTTTTTTTTTTCCAAATTCTGGCTGCTGAACTTTTCACACATCATTTGAGTTTTATAAGGATTTTAATTTGGTTGTGTCTTGGTTCTAATGACAGGGAAGCCGTTTAATCTGACAACATAATAAGTAAGGCAGTTAAAGTTGAAAACATAAGACTATATTCTTTCAAAGTTCATTGAAAGGTGAGAGAGGAAGTCTTCCTGTTAGAGAACTATGTAGCTCTCAATGAGGGCCATGTATAAAATTATTTAGAAATGGAACTATCTCTGTATCATGCAAGAGGAATTTAGTCTCTGAATGTATTCTTATCCCAGCTTCCTAAACACTCTTTGGATTCCATGGCCTGTCATTATAATTACTCCCTTACAGGCACTCTCAACTCCCTTGCTCAGCTCCCTCTGTTGCTCTCGTGCCTGGCAAAATTCTCCCTAATGAAATCCAGCTAAAGTCTTGCTCCACACTTCTACCTAAGTATGGAATATAGCTCGAAAGAAACAGCCATGCCGACGTGTCTCACTAACCTATTTCTCTGCTCCCCTTTACAGTTAACTTCCTTAAAAGACTATGCTGTATCCACTTCTCCTCTTACTCCTTGTTGAACCAGTCAGGCTTTCATCCCTACCACTCTACCAGAAGTGTTTTTGTCAAGATGGTTAATGTCCTTTTCAGTGCCAAACACAATGTTCATCAGTAGCATTTGACATATTTGAGCATTCATTCTTTCTTAAAGCTCTTTCTTCATTTGTTTCTGGAACAACTTTCACTCTTGAGATAGGTGACACTCGTCCTATCACTGAGTCTCCTTGAGGATCTTCCTCATCTCCCTGACCTGCAGTTGAGGGCCCCAGAGTTCATTCTAGGGCCTCTTCCTCATACCCACACACTCCCTTGGCTGTATCGCCCACTTTTGCCACTGTATATGCCTATCTCTGTGTTTGTTACTCCCAGATTTAAATCTCCAGCTCTGATAGTCCCCTTAATACCAAACTGTACCTCCAACTGCCCAATTGACATCTCCACATAGAAGTCTAGTAGACATCTCAAGCTTGACATGACAAAAGCTAAAGTGATATTCTCCCCCAAACCTCCTGTCCTACTTTTTCCCATCTCAGTAAACAACAACTCTGTTTTCCAGTTGTTCAGAAGAAAGACCTCTTCTCTTTCTCTCACATCCCACATCAAACATATCAGCAAATCCTGTCAGCTTCTTAGCAACTCTCCCTTCTTACCTATTCCACTTCTACCCCTTAGCACAAGCCACCACCATCTTCCTGGGCCATTGCAGGAGCCTCCTGTCTCCTCGCTTCCACCCTTGTTCCGCTATCCCTTAGTCTCTACAGGGTAGCCAGAAAGCTGCTTTTAAAACATGAGGCATTATGTCCTTTACTCACAGCTCTCCAGTAGCCCCCAAAGTACCCAAAATATGAAATAGGGCCCATAAAGCCCCATATATATCATCTTGCTCCTGGATACCTCCGTGACCTCATCTGCTATTCTCATCACTCACTCTGCCACACTGGCTGCTTTTCATCCTTCTGTTCCTCCAGTGTGCCAAGTACATTGCAAACTCAGGGCCTTTGCATTTTTTAATCCCTTTGTTGAAATGTTGTTCCCTCAGTAGCCACATGGTTTGTCTCTCAGACTTCAAGTATTTCCTTAAATGTCTTCTTATTAGACGTAGACTTGTGTCATGGGACGGTCCCATTGCTTATTAGCATTTTCAAGCCTGAGAAGTCCTGTTGTTTAACCTTTTGTTTCTCTGACTTGTTTGACCATGGACTCCTCTCTGCTTGTTAATACCTGTAATAGCTGAGGAACCCACTCTGGGCCAGAGTCTTCATCCTCTTTTGCCCAAGGATTTAGTAACTAACAAATGCTGGTGCTACCCTGAGAAAACTGTGATAACTGCTACGAGGCAGACAGGAAAGCAGAGTGACAGAGAGGGCCTGTGAGTATTGGGCTCAAGGTGCCAGTGAACCCAGCTGTCTTTCCAGGACCCGGGACAGTGATTGAGGGCTACAGAAGGGCTTGGTCATCTTCCTGTGATGAAAGAAGCCAAAATGGAACTATTGGCAGGAGCAGTTTGAAAGAACTTAAGCTAGTATACAGTCCCAAATATAAATTTGAAAGCAAATTAAGCCCTAAACTTTTTTTCATGAAGTATGACATCATTGCAGTCCTTGAAGCTTCCGCATGCATTCACTTACACAGCCTTGCTCCTCCACTGTGGTGATTTATGTATCAGTTGACAAATGAGCATTGTCTAAGGCAGAAATGTTCTCATTAGAAAATGAGCATAGATTAATAGGGTTTTTTTCCTCACCTTTAGATGTGGGAACACTCTGCCATAAGCATACACACTGTGCAGACATTAATGGTCCACAGATATATTATTGACCATTTCCTAGGCATATTTTCTGTGGGCATTTGTGTTTTATAATTACTTGGGGCATGGGGGAGGAATTTGCTACCTTTCTTAGACATGATGAATAGGCTGTTTCTTGGCCTATTAATTTCAGTATGATTACCTTAATCTACTGGAAGCTATAAATGTCAGTACATCCTACTTACCACCTTAGTGCTAGCAAGGAATAGATAAACAATGATGGGGAAAATCATTTTTGAAATCAGAGTCTCTAGAATTAACATTAAAATAGGTGGATTTTGCCAGCGGTTTATTGTTAGCAGTTGATATATACTCATAAAATATTTGGTGTTTTGTAGAACCTATGAAAGATAAAACACATATCATTTTCCTTTAGATGTGTATATCTGTATCACTGAGAATTTTCAGGGTTCAAATATAAAGTTGCAAGGTGAATTTACTTGGGGTTTATTTCATACTATTCTATTTACTAATAAACTGATTTCGCTTTTGAGATCTTTGGTATAACAGCAGTCCAGAACTTGGCCATGAAGAAGGAAATCGGTAAAACAAGCCCTCTGAAAAACATAACTGCCCTTGTATTTTTGCTTCCTAGAAAGGACATAGAGCTATCTATGTTGAGGCCTGAGAAGACCTTTGAAGTCTTTCAGAAGATTAAATTTGCCAAATAAAACATTTGGTTATATACATCTGGTTTCCTCATAGTTTATAGCATATCGAAAGCAGCCAGAAGCTAAAACCTTGAGAAGTGACAGCAAGCTGTAGGACATTGAATAAAAGCTCTCAAATTATAATGTGTATGAATAGTTAGAAATGTACCTTTCTGTACCCAACCCCAGAAAATATGATTCACTAGGGCTCGAGTAAGACCTAGGAGTTTCAATTGTCAATGAGTCTCAGGGAATTCTCTTGTAGATGATCTCTGGACTACATTTCGAAAAACATGGGCATAGCTACAGAGTTCAAGATACATCTGAATTATATTCAGTCCTTATATATTGTAATAAGATACAGTCTTACATGTAACTTAAGGATGTAAAATATTTTATTTGGAATTTTATCTAATAATTTACAATCAGAATCCAGTCACATCATCCCCATGTTCATGATCAGTGGATGTAATCTGGATTGTTTTTGAGTTAACAGTGTGTTCAGTCAAGCTGTCCAGAACCAGCCCACACCTGCACAGCCAGGAGTGTACAACAATATGAGCATCACCGTGTCCATGGCAGGTGGAAACACAAATGTTCAGAACATGAACCCAATGATGGGCCAGATGCAGATGAGCTCTTTGCAGATGCCAGGAATGAACACTGTGTGCCCCGAGCAGGTAAGTGGCACCACTCACACGCTTGCTGTACACACACTACACTATGCCACAGTTCATTATTCCAAGGAAAATCATGTTCGTTGACAGTTACTCATCAGAAATAACCACACTTCTTTATTCTTTCCCACCGTCTTTTGATAATTACTGGCCCTTAAGATAGACGGTGGAAATTTTTGACAGACTTTGTAAATAAGGTTTTAGTCTTAGGAGGTTTTTGGTGGTGTAGATTTATTATAAAATGGTACATATAATACCTTGGCTTGGAATACCCTGAACACATTTCTTTGTCTCTCCCTTTTAATTGAACAAACATTTATTCAGTACTTACTATATACAAAGATAGCCTTGTGGGGCATTTGTTTTAACAAGTTGGGGAGATACAACATGAACTAAGGATCAGTTAAATAATATGACAAAACAACCATGTAAGAGATGGACCATACATACTTATGTCAGATGAGGAGTATGTACAGTTGACTACTGAGGGTTTAAGAGAAAAAGGGCTTGGTCGGGAAAGGCATCATGGAGAAGTTGCCTAAAGGAAGAGAAAAAGTTTGATTATTATAGCATGACCTAGGCAGGATTAGACGTTGAAAGCCTGATGAATGTTAAGGGGATATTTATATTAAATTTAGCGCAAAATTTATGTGGTAAGCTTTTTGCGTATTTTACATGTCATCTAAGTGTTTGAAGTTTATCCTGGAGCCTCCTGCAGATTTTTAGGAGAGAATGGCTAAATTCAAAGTGATACTTAAGAAGATCATTGGAGTAACTCCCTAGAGTTACTATTATTATTCAATCAGCAACCACAAAGTAGACTGTGGTGACTAGGCTGTTACTATGCAGCCATAATTTATACCAAGTTATAAAAATATACAAACACTGGTTACCTTTTGTATAGACTTCCTTTTTGATGTGAATTTAAAAAGAAAAAACCCTATTTCCCTCCTTAGTAATAAGGAGGGTAATAGGGAAACAAAAAAAAAAACTTTTAAGTGATCTATGTCTTATAGCAAAGTAAAAGAACGAAATAGTATTGTTTCTTGTTACCTTTTTGTTATTCAGTTATTAAAATTATTTACTATCTCCGTCAGATTAAAACAAAATAATTCAAAAAATGAATTAGGTAAAATATTATATTTAAAGTGGGTTTCTTATATAGTTGGGTCTTGCTTTTTTATTCAGCTCAACAATCTGTCATTTAATTGTCATGGTTAGTCCATTTACATTTAACATGGTTATTGATACAGTTGTATTTAAATATCTCATTTGTCTTTTCTTTGTCCCATCTTTTGCCTTTGTTTGTTTAATTGAATATTGTTATTCATTTTATCTCCTTTGCTGGATTGTCTGTTATTTTATTGGTTGCTATAGAGTTTATGGTATATATCTTTCACTTATCACAGTCTATCTTCAGGTGATATTGTATCACCTCATGTATCATACAAGAACCTCACAACAGTATATTTATATTTCTCCCTTCCTGTGCTATTATTGTCATAAATATTGTGTCTATATATGTTATATTTCCCCACAATATATTATTATTTTTTCTTTAAACAGTCAATCATATCTTTTAAAATGTGAATAAGAAGTTTTTTGTATTTATCCATGTAATCACCACTTCCAGTTTTCTTTTGTGTAGTTCCAAATTTCCATCTGGTATTATTTTCCTTCTGTCTGAAGGTCTTCCTTTAAAATTTTTTATAGTAAAGATCTGTTGTAATGATTCTTTTAGCGTTTGTGTGTCTGAAAATGTCTTTGTTTCACCTTCATCTTTGAAAGTTCTCTCCACCAAATACTAGGTTGGCAGTTTCAGTTTTCAGTACTTTAAAGATGTTGCTCCACTGCAATATGTGTGATCAGATATCTGCTGTCATTTTATCTTTATTCCTTTGCACATGATTGGTATTTTTCCCTCTCTGGCTGATTTTAAGATTTTTCTCTTAACTACTGTTTTTAAGCAATTTGGTTATAATATGCTTTCGTGTAGTTTTCTTCATGTTTCTTGTTCTTAGGTTCATTGAGCTTCTTGATTCATGGGAGTATAAATTTCATCAAATTTGGGAAAATGTTAACCTTTATTTCTTCAAATATTTTTTCAGTTACCACTACCTGCCCCCAATCAGAGACTCCAGTTATAGGTATAGTAGGCCACTTGAAGTTGTCTCAGAGTTCACTGAGTCTCTGGGTTTTGGGATTTTTGGGGGGTGGGGTGGGGTTCAGTTATTTTTTTCTCTATGTTTTTCATTTCAGATAGTTTCTATTGTTATATCCTTAGGTTCGCTAATTTTTTCATTTGCAATACCTAATCTGTTAATTTTATCCAGCATATTTTTCATCTCAGACATTGCAATTTAATTATCCAACAGTTATATTTGGATCCTTTTTAATATCTTCCATATCGTCAGCACATCTTTCATATCTGTTCAGTCTTTCCTCTTCTTGAACATATGGAATACGGTTATTATAATAACTATCTTGACATCCTTACCTGTCATTTCCATCATCTGCATCATTTTGGGGTTGCTTTCAATTGATTGGCTTTCCTTTTCATTAGGGGTCATATTTTTCTGCCTCTTTGCAGGCCTGGTAATTTTTTATTGAATGCCAGACATATGAATTTTATCTTGTTTATATTCTTATAACTATTCTTGAGCTTTGTTCTGGGACATGGTTAGGTTTCTTGAAAACAGTTTGCCCTTTTCAGGACTTGCTTTTTTGTTTGGTGGGACCAAAGCAGTATTTAATGTAAGGCTAATTTTACCTTACTATCAAGGTAAAGCCATTCTAGTATGCTACCTGATACTACGTGAATTATGATGTTTTTCTCTCTGTTTGGTGAGATCAGGACCTATTCTCAGCCCTTTGTTTGTCTTTGGGAATTATTCCATGTCATCTCTTGAGGTGATTCATTCCCCTGCCTCTATAAACTGATCAGTACTGAGCTACAGACTTGAAGTCCTCTGCAGATCTCCAGAGCTTTTTCTCTGGCTGGCTCTCCTCTGATAGTCCACCCTTTGTATTCCAGCTGTATCGTCTTAACTCAGGGAGCCTACCAGGCTCTATCTGGGTTCCCTGTCTCCATGCTGCAGCCTGGACATACCCTCCAGGCAATAGGGTGGGCAGTTGCCACAGTAGGGACTCCTGAATTGTATCCCAACTCTTAGGGGTCATTGTCCTTCATTGCCTTTGTCCAATGTCCTGAGTGCCTTTATTTCACATATTTTGTCCAGTTTTTTCGTTGATTCAAGCAGGAAGGTAAATCTGATCAAAGTGGAGTCTATCACTAATTAACTTGCATGTGTGTGAGAGAGAATTAACTTTTTATTAAAGTATCATATGTAAGAATATACCGGAAAGTATACAACCTGATGAATTTTTACAAACTGAACACACCCAAAAAACTGGGGTCACCAGCACCCCAGAGATTCTCCTTATGTTCCCTTACACACTCTTCAACCCCACAAGGGAAACACTACTATCCTGACTTCTAACAACACAGTAAATTGCTAAGCTTTTATTTTTGCTGTCCTCCTATTACTTTTCTCTCAATGAGATTATTTTTCAGTGAGATTGTTTTCCATTGAAGAATTTGGTCTTCAACTTAAATAACTAGCTGATAATTTAGTCTTGTATTTATCTTTAATAGATAAATGATCCAGCAATGAGACACACAGGCCTCTACTGCAACCAGCTCTCATCTACTGACCTTCTCAAAACAGAAGCAGATGGAACCCAGGTCAGTAAGAAAATTCTAAGCCCAGAGCTGTCAGAGGTACTCTAGATACACAGAGGATGTTACGTAGCATCGTTAAGAGCCTGACCTTGGGAGTCAGACCTGGGTGTGAGTCCTGGCTCTACTCTTCCTAGCTGTTTCATCCTGGGCATGTTACAGAACTTTCCTGAGCTGCTGTATAACCACACAACTAAGATACCTGCTTACAGGATTGTCAAGAGGATTAAATGAGATAAGCTTTCAGAAGGTTAATTCAATGCTTAGGTAGGATAAAAGGATCACAAATGGTAGCTACTAATTGTTATTTTGTAAATAAACACAGTGCTAAAATTCATCGGTCATCGCAATACCTGAAAAGATCTCAGGAAGTTTAGATAAAACCAGAGTGCCTGCGGTGTGCTCTGCCTCCTTAGAAGTATGTGGGACCACTTTCCTATATTAACCTACTTTAGAAATTTTAGAGGGAGGTTTCAATTCACTTTGGTAACTATGAGTTTAGTCGCTTCGTAATTTTTTTTTTTAAACACAAGCATTATGCTACAGATGGAGATAGGAAAAGATATAAGATATGTTCCTTGCCCTTTAGGTGAACTGTGGGGAGAAGTGAGGAAAGGAAGTTTCATTTGTGAAATGCTTATGATTCGCCAGGCCCTGTGCTAGGCACTGTGTGCTTTATCTCTTTTAAGCCTCACTGTAACGCTATGAAGGAGGTAGTTGTCCATTTCTTCACAGATGAAGAAACTACACCATTCACAAAGCTGGAAGAGGAAGAGCTAAGGTTCAAACCCAGGTCTTTCTAACACCAAAGTCCGTGCTGCTTCTGCCGTACCACTTAGAGCATGTTGAAAGATAAAATATATAGACATACGCACATAAATTGTCACATAACCAAAAAGAAGGCAAACTATCAAATTTATATTGTGAGTAATAACAGCCATAAACGTCCAAAGAAAGGAGAAATTGCTGAGATGGTCGGAAGAGCATTTCCACAGGACAAGGGACTGAACTGGGCCTTGAAGGACAGGTGTCAAGGCAAAGTGAAGGAGAAAGGTACGGTAGTTGTCAGAGCCTGGTGCAGGGGTGGAGTTAGAAGTAGAGGGGATTGGAAGTTAGAGGACACAAAGACAGGGAAATAATAATATCTTAAATATCATAACATTGTCCTGGGAAACCAAATCTACTGATTTGGTTTGTAATAAGAATTCATAGGAATTAAAATTGGCAAATTTCAGGGACCTTGAATGCTAAGCTAAGGGATTTGGATTCACTTCTACAGATGAAGAGTCCTCCCTAAGGGGACCAGTGATAAAACTACTAGTTTAGGCTTCATCTTGGGGTGGAAGAGGTGAAGAAAGGCACAATGGACAACTAGCTCAGGAGGAGAAAGATCAGTTAGGAGGCTCTGTCCATAGTCTGAGCATTAGAAAGCAGGATTTGAGTCCTGTGAGGGTAAATAGAAGGCATTTTGAGATGGAAGAAATGAAGAATCTTCATTCACTAAGTTTTCAAAAGTCTCACATCCAGAGACATGCACTGGGCAGCTCACCAAATTAGTTTAAGCAAAACAGCTAAGTTTTAGAGTTCTGGAGCCCTGGGACAGTATTCGAATTGAAGTAAAAACTATGCTGGAAAATCTTCAGAGTCCAGGACTCAGCTCTCACACCATTCTTCTCACCTGGCAAATCTAAAGCTTTGTGTCACACTTTACCTATCTAAGAAGGTGTGGCAATATATGAAGTCCTTTGAGGTCTGGTCTCAGGTACCCACCTTTTAAGTAACTGTTCAAATGGCTGAAATGTGTTTTAGAGTTTGGTTTAGTCTTTACAACTTTTTTTTTTTTAATTTCCAAAATGGACTATCTTTTAAAAAGTATTCTCTTTTGAAAGAAGCAGAAATTTCTCTCTAGTTTTGTTTTGGTGTTTTGTTTTTCAGAATATTTCAGGGGTACAAACACTTTGGTTACATATATTACCTTTGCACCACCTGAGTCAGAGCAACAAGCATGCCCATCTCCCAGCTAGTTTGTTTTATCATGCCTTTTTCAAGAATGTTTTTAAGTATTTTTGGACAAAAACACTTTATGCCTTGTCCCAATATTTCATACATATAAACATGTAAACACGAATTTTTTTTTTTTTTTTTAAAGAGACAAAGGTACAGAGTCTTACCGTATCACCCAGGCTGGAGTACAGTGCAGTCAGAGCTCATTTCAACTTTGAACACCTGGGCTCAAGCGATCCTCCTGCCTCAGTCTCCCAAGTAGCTGGGACTACAGGCACACGCCACCATGCCCAGCTAATTTTTAAGAAATTTTTTGTAGAGATGAGGTGTCACTGTGTTGCCCAGGCTGGTCATGATCTCCTGATGTCAGGCAATCCTCCTGCCTTGGCCTCACAAAGTGCTAGGATTACAGGTGTGAGCCACTGCACCTGGCCTGAAATTTTATATGTTGATTTTATTTTTTAGTAAATCAGGCTCTCAAAAGTATTATTGTTTGTGCTCACAGTATGTTTCAGTAGTGCAATCTTCTTTCTGTTGTAGCCTGTCATGGAATCTCTATTCCCTCCAGTGTTTTTATATTTACCAAACTGAAGCTGGAGAGTGAGTTGGCTAGAAATACAGAGACAGATGTATGGAGAAGAGAAGAAAAAGGCAAGGAGAGGAGGACCGGAGTGCTAGGGGGCTGGCTGTACTGGGGAGCTGTGATGGGGAGGAAGCAAGACAGAGGAGAGAACAGGAAGAGAACACAGAGAACAGAGAAGTGGGAAGAGGGCTGGTAGGGGAATTGTTGACCTAGAGAGAGAGAGGAAAGCTCAGTGAAGCTCTGGAAGGAAAAGAGTCAGAATGAGAAATTAAGAGCGGTGCGGGGAAGGCACAGAAGCAGGTGGAGAATAGACTCAGAGCATTGCTGAGTTTTAGATACACGAGAAAGAGCCCAAAGAAGACAATAACAAATGGAAGCATTATGGGGGTGGGGAAGAAGCAAAATTTGGGAAACTAGGGAAAGAGGAGGGTGAGAACAGTGCTGATCTTAACTAAAGATTTAATTCGTCAGGCACTTAAAAAGTTCAACTCAGGGCTGTCTGCCTTCTCTCAGAGGGAGTAAAGTAGAGATGTAAATGGATTAAGAGAATAAGAGACCAGGGGCTGGGCTGATGTAGAAATTTGATGGTCGGGACATTTGACATTTGGCTAATGAGGGCTGATGGAAAACAGCTTTTATTCAATTAGGACAGAAAAGTTTTCAGAAAAGCTGAGTGTAATTAGCATGAATTAGTGATAAATAACCAAAAAATTGTATCACTAATCTAAAATACTTTATGAACCTATTAAACATAAGGCACAAGTTTGCCAGAAGTTGGAGACACTTAGTTCGATATGCTTAGATGCCTTAAAAGGCATCTCCATTCCTGGTCTGGAACATTCACAATGTGGTATTGGCCTTAATCAGTTCTACAAACAACTTTTTAATAAGTCTGATTGGTAAAGACTAACTTCTGGCTTTGTTTTTCCAAGAGAATATGCTAGAACTATGCAACTTTAGACATTTTTAAGGAATAAATATATTATTACTGAAAGTAGTTTTTACAAAAGGGAAAATTCACACTGTTCTCAGCTAGTAGATTTATTGTTATTTTTAGCTCATATGTTTAAATGGATTGTCTATCAGGAGAAAAAAGTCAAATATAAAATTGTTTTACCAATACTTTGCTGTAATTCTAAAGCCAACATGTGAAGGAACTATGTAATAATATATTTAGATATTACACAAATCTTTTGGACATTAACCTTAGATGCTTATGTCCTATTACTGAGTTGTGGTGGTTTTATTTTGCTAATACTGGGTTAAAGCCCTTAATTTTTCAGTGACATCGTACAGATTTTTTTTTGCCTACTAAAGTCATCCATAGAATGGTTTTAAACCAGTTTTCCAAGTAGTGTGTATTTTTTAAAACCCACCACTGGATACCCAGACACCTAAAACTGGGCTTTTCCCAATCTTGGCAATATTAGCAATGACACTTTCAGTATTGATGGCAACCCTGTAGGAGGCGTGACCATTCCAATTTTGATTTTATTTTTAAAGTGTGAACTTTCCAGAACCCTGAGCAAAATGAGTGCAGCGATTTTCTTTTTGTAGGACAAGAAGACAGAAGAGTTCTTCTCTGTGGTGACTACAGACTAGAGGAATGCTCTAGTGAGTTTCCACTTCAAGTAGTACCCACTCATAAGCCGGGGGGGCAGACCCTTCTGTCTAAACACATCTTTTATTTGTGTTCCAGCAGGTGCAACAGGTTCAGGTGTTTGCTGACGTCCAGTGTACAGTGAATCTGGTAGGCGGGGACCCTTACCTGAACCAGCCTGGTCCACTGGGAACTCAAAAACCCACATCAGGACCACAGACCCCCCAGGCCCAGCAGAAGAGCCTCCTTCAGCAGCTACTGACTGAATAACCACTTTTAAAGGAATGTGAAATTTAAATAATAGACATACAGAGATATACAAATATATTATATATTTTTCTGAGATTTTTGATATCTCAATCTGCAGCCATTCTTCAGGTCGTAGCATTTGGAGCAAAAAAAAAAAAAAAAGGAGTTCACTTTTGTCGGGAGATTGAAAGATGTTTTTGTTTCTTTCTTTGTAAAGGCCTTGGATATTGAAAAAATTACAAGGCAGAACAGTTGGACAATCTATTTCTTGAGCCAAATTTAATTGTTCTTATTTTTATAATCAGTCATTGGCTTCTTATCTGGATGAAGGCTTCTGGAGGAGAACCAAAACGACAAGTTCCAAGAGGAAGATGAAGCTCCGCCTCTGCCGCTCAGTCCCGACCCTGCCCAGGAAGAAGGGCGCATAGGGCTTTGCCTGTGCCCGTCCACCAAAGGCTGTCACATTTCTCCAAATCAACAGCCCTCCCCTAGCCCGACCCCAGGCAACTTGTGTGTACAATCAGCTTCTTCTAGCAACTCTGTATCTGTTGGCTTCAAGAGAATATTTTGCCTCCACATTCGTACCCCTTCTCCTTTTTTTAAAGATGGATTTAAACCAAGATGCCTCCAGGAAAGAGGATGAAATGAGTATATTCACAGAGGAATCCAAAAAATACAGTTTGGGGGAAAATGCAATAATTTGTGATGAGATAGGTGAAGGACAAGAAGTGAGTTCTGTCAATTATTGTAGATATAATTTTCTGATTAAATCTGGAAAAAAAAGGGCAGCCTGTTCTTTCTGCTTTTATTGTATTAACAGCTGAGGTAGCTAAAGTTATTTAAAATAAAATTAAATTTATGATCCAAGTAGCTTATTTTTCCCTTTAAATCTCTCTGTAAATATATTTGATTTCTTGTAGAAATTGATTTCCTTCTGTTTAATTTTATGCTTTTATTATACTCTTGATTTTTCTAAATTTGTGTGTGAAATATAACATTGAATTGCAGTTACATATGGCTAGTATTATTTGGTTATTTTAATAACTGTGATGCCAAGTATGGATTTATTTTGGGTTCAAATCAAAATGCCACTGCCAGAAAGAGCTGTTCCAGCTGAGCTAGGGCATACTGCCCTACAGTGTCCCTGGGATCATCTAATCAGAAGTGCACAGGCTACTTGTACAGAGAAAAATTAGTACTCAAAATCTCCGTTTTTTTTAGATTGACTTTGGGAATTTGAATTTTCATCAGTGCAAATACAAATTTCTCTACCCTGCTCTGAGGCTAATTGGTACCATATTTTCCCTTTGTGTCTTGTCACTCTGCCGCATCCCATCTCATCCTGGCCTCTGAGTCACGGACCCAGTGAACTGACTTTCTAGTTCTAGAAGTTCCACTGCAAGGCCAGGAAAGCTTGAGAAAGGTGTTGTGGAAGAAGGAAAGGTAGACCCCCATCACTCACCTTCGTCTGCATCCCTGGGCCTGTGAAGGATGACAACGTCTGACGTTCTGCACCAGCTACCTCTGCTTCCACGGCAGAGAAAAGGCCATACGAACTATCAGTGGAGGAAGAGCATGGACTCAGACTTCAAGGAAGAAGCCATTTTCCCAGGTCCTTCCTTCTGCATCTTACCACCCCCTAGTTAACAGATAACTCCATTGAACAGCATCTGTTCAGAAACTATACTGAATAAAAAAGATTGGTGGAAGGGCTCATGTGGGTAGCAACTATGAAACAGAAATAGGACACTCAGTTACAAACATTATCTCCTTTAGTTTTTCAGAAAATGCACCCTTGATTTCATTCATTTCCAGCTTGAAAGCCCAGCCATATTACTCTAGTCCCTACCAGACTTCTCTAGAAGGTCATTTCCATTTTGTTTGTGATATTTAGACGTGTATACTTCAGGAAGTTCACCTTTAACTTCAGCATTCCAGATGAAGTTTTCTGACTCAGTGCTTTTGCATAAGGAACTAGAAAAAAAAAGTGGTAAGGAAAATTGGAGATGCTAACATCCTCCCCCATCCCAACTGCACCTTAAAATATGCATGTCACCTTCAAGGTTTTATAATTGCACTGTTTGTTTTATGTATGTACAGATTAAAATTATTGCTACATTTGAGAAAAATAAAATTGCTTGCTTCTATGTAATTCCTGTCATTCCACAGGAAATTTACTTTTCCAGCTACTGAATAGAATTTGTTTAACAACCTCACGGGTTGCCTCTTCATTTACAGGGAAAAAAATGAAACCTGCATTCTGCAGAAATTGCCAAAGATCCTTGAAGTCACCCTAATATGAGCCAGCCTGTTGAAATTTGAGAAGGTCAAAGCAAAATCATGATAGTGGGCCTGGAGGAAATTCTAGCTTTGGCTGTGTATCTGATGATTAAACACTCTCGCCTTGCTGTTTCTTGTCCCTGGAGATCTGGTCCAGGCAGCACTCTACAAGATACCTTCTCTCTCTTGATTATTGGGTTTTTTTAATATACCAACATTTATCGTTATAGATGTTGAATCTTACTTGAAGAGGCTCCCTCAATGTGACAATGCATTTTATAGAAATTAGGCCCTGTTTCTTGTTTATGTGTTTCTAAGGCAGCCTAAGTCCAGCAACACTTAGCTAAGTAGAGCTGGGATAAGCCGGGTAAGCAAGTGTGATTCCAGAGGGCAGGGGAGGGTGTATTTCCCCCGCACACATTCCTACATGTAAATATGCATAGATTTGGTAGCTATTGTCAGAAATCATTTATGGAGGAACAAAACCTTCTTTTCACAGTTGGAATAAGGTAAAAATGGTGCTGCTTTTAGATGAGGCTGTCATTGATTTAAAGTGACCCTGAGGTAATTGGATTAAATGGTACACAGGGAAAAACCAATAGAAACTATTAGGAAAAAATGAGGTTGGAATAAAGAAACTTCACCTCCTTTGTGGTTTTTTCTAAGCAAGGTTCCATTCCTAAAGAAGATCTTAGAAATGGTTTCCTAGGCCTTGACAAAGAAAAATAAAGGATAGTTGTCTGGTTACAAAGGCCGTTGTGCCGCCTTCCTTGTTGACATTAACTGCTCTCCCCAGAAGAGCGGATCCACCTGAGTGAGGTGAATAGTTCAGAACAGGCCGGATCCGTGACCATTCCTGCACCTCTTAAGATCTTGATGATTTAATTAAGCCCGTAAATTCTTTTTATTGGAGAAAACTGCCAAAAGAAGCAGTCCTCCCTCCAGAACCCTTTCTGCCAGCGCTAAATTAGTTTTCTTTATGTATTTTCATGGCCCCTAGAGCTCGTAACAGGATTGGAAAAATTAAAAGCACTGGCCTCATTCACTCATTTGACACATTTTACTGTCTTTATCCAGGGCACTCGGAATAGGAAAGGATCCCGCAGATCCACAGACCCTGCCCTCGTGGAGCTTGTATTCTCATGGGGGGACTCGGAGTGATACAATCACAACTGGATTAACTGGTACACAGGAGAGTTTAACACTGCTTTGTAAGGTCTCGTCTGGAGGGTCAAGGCAGGCTCGGTTGAGAAAGAAACGGCATCTGAGGTGAGCTATGCAGGGTGGTGAGAAAGAGCTCAGTGAAGAGCAGAGTGAGGAGAGTTCTGAGGAGCAGCACGTGGGCAGGCCTGGAGACAGGAAGGTGCCCCAGAGAGCTGGTTTTTTAAATTGTTAACCAGTGTTCCTGAGCTCTCATAAACACGTTATTAGAATTATGTCAGCTGGTGGGCTGGAAAGTGATTTAAATCAGCCTTTGGCTCCAGGAGGAACATAACGCTAGGCTTCGGGATCCTCATTTGGAAATTGTTCCAGCTGATAGCTAAGGTCTGTTCCATAACTAGCCCTATCCAGCCAGAAGTACAGGCCTCTGTATCTTCTACACAGTGATCTATTGCTGGTGACAGTATTATTAATAAAAACATACAAGAAAATAAATTGGTACTGTAACAATGTCTAAGGTGCTGCTAGGTATATAATCTCATTTAGTCCTCTGTAGTCCTTGGGAGAGTTGTTGTAAAGAAAAAAACAAGCTCTAAAAGGTTATGGCACAAACACTACTATTTATCAGTGGAATTGGGAGTTGAAACCAAGTGTTGTGATTGCAAATTCTGGGTTCACTATCCTGGACTATATGATTTAGGATGGATTCTGAGTCTGCAGACTTTAATCCCGTTGTGTGACTTTAGGCAATGCTTTCTTATGTGAAGTAACTTCTAAAAACAGGCTTTGAAAAGACTCAAGGATCGAGAAGAGAGGACCAGGCCTCCTCTGGAGGCGGAGCCTGCGCAACTAGCCAGGGGTTGTCTTTGGCATGTGGTCAGCAGGGTGTCCCACTGCAATTTGGGAGAAGCATTCTGTCCTGCATATCTAAACAAGGAATGAATGAGGAGCTCCATGGAACCACAGCTTAGCTTTAAAAATTTTTTAAACATCCCCTTAGCTTAAAAGAATTTGGGAAAATATGGATTCTTCCTGGGGCAGGTAAAAGAATGACTAACAGAGGATCCTTTATTTGAGACAGAGGAATGGTAGGACTCTGCAATTCCTCCGAGGATATTAGGTTTTTGAATCAGATCTTGGAAGCACTCACTTTTTTCCCTGGCTATTGATCTTTCTCCAGACAAAGAATCTTTCTCCTGTGCTATGGAGTTTGGCTCTGGTCTAATCATTTGTGCTTGTCTCAGAACTTGGGTAGTTTGTACAACCAACAGAAGCAAGCAGTGCCCACAGGTATCCATAGCAAACCTGAGACATTGGCTTGAGAAAAGAATTAAAATGTTAAAAGGAATAACTTCTATTTCATCAAATTGTCCTCCCATGTTTGTGCCCATGGGTCCTAAGGTAAAGCAAAAACCCTAGGCCACGGTTATGGTGCTTGTTCCATTTTTGATGAGCTGCTGCAGTACAAACACCGTGATAGGTGGTGTGGAAAGAAAGTACAGAGGTACTTGGCTGAAGCCGCTGTTTTCCTAACAATGGAGATTCTACATCAGTTAAGAGAGATTTTTTAATTTCTACTCTGCCAGGCAAGGTACTAGGCTAATAACCCACTCTTATGCTAATAATTTCTCATGTTTGTACAGCACTTTTACGTACATTTGATTTGCAAAATCCTATAAAGCAATTACAGGCCTTTACAGATGGTGAAACTGAAGCTGAGGTTTATGGTCAGGTGGCCAAGAAGTGCTGGACCAAAGAGTCAATCCTTGGGATGAAACCTGCCATTGTTTCTACTGCACAATACAAATATTAGAGGTAAAAGCACCATTGGACAATGACACAAAGACTGTGGGAATCCTGATGAGTTAAAAATTACTCTCTGGAACTCAAGTTCCTTAGAAGCTTGTAGTGGTTTCCATTTTGAAAATAAAGCTGAGCACTAATTTTGGCTTTGTTGAAGTATAAATGTCTTAAGTTTGTGTGAGGGTTTCTCACACAGGCCGCTGTATTATCCCTGAACAGTTTCATCTTTTCTCTTGAACTCAGTACATGTATGTCTGTGCATCTTAAATCCACTCTTCTAGCCGGGATCTCTCTCATGATCCAGTCCTAAATTTCCAACTGGTGAACGTTACCACATGGATCCCACCCTTCCACTGCCAGCACCTAAAGCTTAAGTCCCAAACCAAATAACTTATTCCCCACAAATATGTTTCTGTGTCTCTTATCTGAATTAATCACATCATCATTCTGTGAGTGGTCATTTTCAACAACTTCCTCCCACTCATCTCACCAAATTGCAAGAAGATAGCCTGTGTAGAGCCTCGTGGCCACTTTCTTCCTGGCCCTGCGAGTCTCTGACCCAATTCAGGACTCAATTGTCTTTCTTTGGATGATTACGATAACCATATTCTTGCCTCTTACGCTCATCCTTCACACGAACATTAGAGAAATCTTTCTAAACACAGCCTTCAGAATCTCGTATTAGTGACTGCTTTTCACCCAGAGCCCTCTCTGGTCCCCACATTTCGTTGAGCTTTTCCTTTACACTTACTGTGTTGCTGCGGCGTTTGGGCCTCCGTTGGCACACGGTTATATGGACATCTCTTTTCTCCACTAATTTGTGAGCCCCTTAAAGAAAAGGTGCACATCCTACTTCTCCCTCCTCAAAGCCTTCTACATAATAGGATCTTAAATTCTGATTGAAGGCGATATTTTAAGCAAGGGAAAATTGCTGATGGACAGACCAGGCAATGAGTTGTCTCCCGGGAGTCTGGATCGTTGAGCTAATGGAAGGTTGCAGTCGTGTCTAAGAGTTCAAGACAAGGTCATGATTTTATCTTGACAATTGTTCCCTTTTTTCATGAAATGTGAGTGAATGCAGGGCCTTTTTATGAGAAGTTTTTGAAAATCTCACACTCTAGTGGCCTCCACATATTTGGAGATCTTGCAGAACATTAGCAGTTATCTTGAATATTCATAAAGCTCTCAGCTTTTATTTATAGATATATGCTTCTGTTAAACCCTTTACACTTCTCAGATATTACCTCCTCACTGAAAATCAGATGATTGGGTTGACAATCATCTTAACTGAGAAAAGAGAAAAGGTAGATCAGGAGAGACAATCACTTCCAGTCTTCTCTCTCAAAATGTATATGTAGCTACTCTCTTCTTTACCTATAATATAATGCTGCTGAGAAGTGATTCATGTTGGAATTAAACAAGAATAAGACAGCTCCTCGTGAAATTTCTATTGGGCCTTTAAAACCAGCGCCTCTAAAATCTGAATGACTTAGAAAGTGAACAGATGGAACAGATCAATGAACAGAGAGACCTTCCTCTCTCTAACAGGAGTAAGGGTCCTACCTGGGGTTTCTTATAACTGAAGAAGCAGCCCAGTCCTGCTTTTTTTTCAAGTATAAAATAATTTATCATACACCTGCCTGAACTAAATTTTACGCTGCATATTTCCTGTTCATTTTCCTTTTTAACTTGCAAACTTTTATAAAAATAAGCATTAATTTTTTAAATTAGCTTTCCATTTTAACATTCTTCTAATGTTAGCGATTATATTTTAAATGATAATTACTTAGCAAGCTAGACTTTAAAGTTCAACCAAAACCAACTTGGAAAAAGGCTCCCTATAGAATATACTCTATTTAAAGGCTCATGCACTTCCAAGCTTAGGCTTTAAATTTTCATCCTACCTTCCATCAAAAGCTTTTTTAAAGCTTTTTATTAAGGAAATTTTCAAGTATATATGAAAGTGGAAAGAATGTGTAATGAACCAGTTTTAGTTTTTTTAAATCAGTCTTTGATATGTGATTTTTATAACCTCAAATAACAAGATAACTTCAGTCACTTTATCAATTTCCAGCTCAAAAATAAGTTGCAGTTAGTCTTCGTGAGAATCTTTAGATCCAAGGATTTGTCTTGTAAAAATTGCATGTTAATTATTTTAAATAATATTTCACAAGTAATTTAGTAGTAATGACAATATACTCAGCAAACAGATGTTGAATACCCACTTTTTGCCAGGTACTATTCCAATCACTGGGACTGCATCAATGAAGAAAATAAAAATCCCTGCTCTTGTGGAGCTTGCATTCTAGTGAAGGTTGCTTGACGATCAAATAAGCAAAATATATGGTGTATCAGATGGCAAGTGCTGGGGAGAAAAATAAGGAAGGAGGGATAGGGAGTAGTGGAGGGGAGTGGTCACGGTTTAAAGCAGGAAAATCAGAACAGGCCTTCAGAGAAGGTGACATTTGAGTGACAACCTGAAGGAGGTGAGATAGTGAACCATGGCAATATGGAGGAAAGAGCTTTCCAAGCAGAAGTGCAAAGGTCTTGAGGCAGGAACAGAGTGAATGAGAGCAGTAGGAGTTGAAGTCAAAGAGGCAGTGAGGGCCAGGATGGTGTAGGGCTTTGTAGACCAAATGAAAACTTTGGCTCTAATTCACATGGGCGCCATTGGAGGATTTTAAGCAGGAGAATGGTATGCTGTTACCTGGGTTTTAAAGGGATTACTCTGGTTTTTGTGTTGAGAATTGTTAGAGAAGGCAATGTAGAAGCAGGGAAACGTGTTATGAGGCTATTGCAATAATTGAGGCAAGAGGTGATGACTTGGACCAGGATGGTAGCAGGAGAAATCGTGAGAAGGGGTCAGATTCTGCATATATTTTGAAGGTAGAGACAAGAGAATTTGCTGCTTTATCAGATGTGAGATGTGAGAGAAGAATCAAAAATGGCTCCCAGGTTCTTGGCCTGAGTAACCTGCAATATGGAATTGCCATTAACAGAGATAGAAGCAGTTTAGTTCATTTTCTGTCATGGTAAGTTTAAAATTCTTATTAAACATCCAAGTAATCTGAAATCAACAGTCTGAAATGGAGTAATTGGGGCTGAAGATATAAATTTGAAGGACATTAGTATATAGTTGGTTTTTAAAGTCATGAGACTAAAGGATGACTGGGACCCAAGACTCTTAACTAGGCCATCTACCTCACACTAAATAATCATGCCAAGGAGTGTTTATTCCAGTAACAAAGATGGTTTGATATTTGAAGTCTAGGAGTGTGATTCACCACAGTAACAACAGAGAAAAACCATATGATCATTTTATAATGCAGGAAAGTTTGATTTTAAAATGCTTATTTATGGTCTGGCAGCGGTGGCTCATGCCTGTAGTCCTAGCACTCTGGGAGGCTGAGACAGGAGGATTGCTTGAGCTCAGGAGTTTGAGACCAGCCTGAGCAAGAGCAAGACCCTGTCTCTACTAAAAATAGAAAAAAAAAATTTAGCCAGGTGTGGTGGCATGCACCTGTAGTCCCAGCTACCCGGGAGGCTGAGGCAGGAGGATCACTTGAGCCCAGGAGTTTGAAGTTTCAGTGAGCTATGATGATGCCACTGCACTCTACCGGGGGTGACAGAGTGAGATTCTGTCCCCCGCACACAAAAAAGAAACCATTTATGAACTGGGGGAAAAAAATGAGCAAACCAGTGGCAGAAGGGAAACTCTTTAATCTATTAGACTATTTGTTGAAACTCTTAACAAATAACATATCTAACAGTGAAGGTCTAAAAGCGTTCCCACTAAAATCAATACCAAGTCAAGGATACCTTGTAAAACTGCTATTATTGTACTTGAGGTCCTAGCCAATGCAATAAGATGAGAAAAAAAAATAAGTATGAAGATTGCATTGAAAGAGACTAAACTGTGGTGATAGTTAACATAGTGCTTGTATAGGGTATTGTATAAATTCATCCTCACAATAATCCTGTTAGGAATTATTCACGGATAAGGCAGCCAAAGCAAAATTGCAAAGCCATCAAATAGCAGACTTGAACCTTTATCTCAAGTCTTCTGGAATTGTCACCTGCCTTGCTCTTTCCATTTGTATCACAAAGAAGTAACGCCATATTTCTTATGGTTCAGTTTCCATTCCTGCAGCCACATCATCGCAGTCTTGTGCCTTGATTACTTCAAACAGCCTCCTTACTGATGTCCCAGCTTTCCTCCCCATTCCCAGCTAACACATCTTGCACCTGTTGCCAGATGAGCCTTCCTCTTGTATCATGAGCACTTCTTCAGAATTCCTTACATCCAACGTTGGGGAGGAGGTAGAATGCTTCATCCCCACTCTTGGTGTTTTCTTCCTCTGCAACATGAGCTTAATTATTGATTATGTAATGCTCCTAGTCTGTTGTTCTACCTCACTCTCCTTCATGGAGGTTACAAGAATAACATAGTTGGTGGACGATTGCCTTTGGCCCACGTTTCTCAGGTTGAGTGGAACCAATCTATCGAGGTTTGATAGATTGAATGTGGGATTTGTCCTCTTTATCCTTCTCCAGATGATCAGTAGGAAACGTCGATGCTGGGGAGAATATCTGCTGTCTATTCACTCTTTCACTTAGCACAGGGAAGTAGTAAGCCCATTTAGGCCATCACGTAAAGCTGTATTTTCTAACCAATTGATAATAAAAGTGATATTTTGTTTCTCTGCTGTTTGTCTCATTTCTCAAGACCCTAGGTTCAGAACTTGGGTGCCACTTATTTAACCCTTAAAAACCACAGCACCAGGTGCGGTGGCTCACGCCTGTAATCCTTGCACTTTGGGAGGCTGAGGCAGCAAAATTGCTTGAGCCTGGGAGTTTGAGGTTGCAATGAACTGTGATGCCGCCACTACACTCTAGCACTGGTGACAGAGAGAGACCCTGTCTCAAACAAACAAACCTCCAGCTAAAATTCAGCCTTATGCCAGCATTCAAAACCTGTGAACCTCTGGATCTTAGAGAAGGAGAAACTGGTGCTGTGCAAAGCTTGACGTCAGAAGACAGCTAAAACTTGAGAGGCAATCATAGCTGAGGGCAGTGGTTGTTGACCATTTTTCCATACTAACAGCTTCCCATCCGTAACAATGGCTCACTATCGCCACCTTCTCAACCAGGAAGTGATGAGGAGTGCACACGCCTAGGACAGCATCTCAGAAATCTGTGTGGAAGTTGTATGTCAATTAAAACTAAAACAAGCAATTTTTAACATGCCTCTCTAGGGGAGACCTGTGCAGTCTGCCAGTGCCATGAGAGACAGTGACCTAGGCTTTGACCCTCAGCTTTTCAAGTTCAGAAACTCAACTTTGTCAGCTCGTCAGTGATAATTGGGCTCTGGGGTATTGAGTCACACAACTCTCAGTCATAGAGGCTAATTTATAATCCAGAATGTCAATTAACCAATTTAAAATGGAAGATACAGCTTTCCAGCACTTGAACTACTCATGACCCCTTTTTGAACTACCCGCTAGTATCTAGATGGCTGGAAAACCAAATTAGTTAC
The DNA here is from genome assembly GCA_004363605.1 of Indri indri. NCBI lineage: Eukaryota > Metazoa > Chordata > Mammalia > Primates > Indriidae > Indri > Indri indri. Next base: position 37,491 of record RJWJ010006701.1, on the reverse strand, counting down.
CAACTGTGAGAGATTAAGAAAATTGCACTGACAAAAGACCTGGTGTTCAATCCCAGTCCTGCCATTGACTTCGATCTTGGGCAAGTCAAAGCCTCCCTGAATTTGCAAACTCTGAGGCAAGGCTGCCTGCATCACAAAGTGGTCAGGATTGATTAGTATGGAAGCATGTTGTTAATTATAAAATGTTTTCCAGTTACAAGAAACTTACCAAGGCATAGGAGATTCTTTCAAGGATATAGCATCTATTCCAGGGCTTGCAACACAGTTTTGCTCTACTGGAGAACATATCACTTTCTGTAACCTTAGTATGCACAGCCAGATATGGCGTACTTAGTGCCAGATTCCTGCCCTTGTCTGGAGTCCTTCCTGTAAGCACGTTATACACTTTCATAATATGTTGATTCTTAATTACACACATTTATTGTTCAGCTTTTAGGTTGGCTGCCTCTGAGGCCAGGCTGTTTCTAGGTAGCACCAGAGTTTATGAGTCAGTGGGTCTGGTGTGGGACCTGAGAATTTGTACTTCTAACAAGTACCCAAGCAATACTGATCTAGGAACCGGATCACACTTTGACAACCACTGATCTAGTTCAAAAGATAATGGCCTTAAGCTGAAACTAAGAAGAAAGTCTGTTGCTTCCCTTTATAAATGGGAAAACTCAAACTCTGTAAAATAATTTAAAGAGGTTTATTCTGAGCCAAGTGTGTGTGACTGACAGCCCAGAGCACATGTTTTCAAGAGGTTCTGAGAAAATGTGCCCAGGAATTACATGTAAGATCATAAGTCAATATGTGGAAGGTGTACATTGGTTTGGCCTGAAAAGGGCGGACATCTCCAGCTGGGGTGGGGTGAGGGAGCTTACAGGTGCTAGGTGGGTTTAAGGATTCTTTGATTTGTAATTGGTTAAAGACATGAAGCTTTGCCTAAAGGCTTGGAATGTTTTAAGGTAAGGATGCCTGTTAATTAGAGACACCCTCACCAGAAACTCAACTGTTAAGTAAATTGATGCGGTTTAACCTTTGTCTTGCATGGTCTTAGGCCTGTTAACGATTTAGTGTCCTATTGTTACAAAGAGTGACTCCAAAAGGGAGAGGGCAGGAATCTTGTCTGACCTCATGGCCTGCAACTTGGCTTTAAGGTTTTTCTAGGGTCCCCTTAGCCAAGAGGGAGTCCACTCAGTCGGCCCGGGGCTTTAAGATTTTATTTTAGTTCACACCTGCTACTGCCTTGCTGGGGTCAGCACGTAAGTACCTGGGCTTTCCCCACTTGGGGTGAAGTTCAGCTATGGGTGCTCAGGTCTCTGCTTTAGGGATTTGCCTGAGCTGCTGCCTCCCCGCTATGTAGACGCTCATTTCTGTCTGGCTTTATCACTATGTCCTACTGAAGAATTCAGAAGTTAAAAATGTTCAAAAGATGCAATGTCCTTTAGAAACATTTTCCTAATTGGCTTGAATGGAGTGCTCAGGGAGTGCTTGATGGTTCTTACATGGCATCACTCCCTAGCAGAAAGGGAAGCGGACGCTTGGCTTACTTGACTGAGAACTCATGCGGGGCAACTCTGAGGGCCGTGCTTTCTGTATCTTCCTCTGTGTAGGTTCTAGCACAAAGGCCAGGCACTGCTCTAAGGGGTTTGTACATACTAACACATTTAATCCACATAGCACTACCGTGAATCCCTAACTGGGGCTCAGGGAAGTTGAGTGACTTGCGCAAGTTCATAGAGCTTGAAAGCGTGAGAGTCAGATCTGGACTCAGGCAGTTTGACACCAAAGTCTGGGCTCCTAACCACTATGTTATGCCATGAAAGACAGTGCTCAGTACGTTTATTCAGTGTTAGGAAAGACTATATGCCTCCTACTCCACAGGAAAATTATCAACAGGTATGGTGACCTTCAACTTTCTGCCTCCTCCAGTCTGTAAACTTACGCACTTCCGTATCTTCCCCCTCTGCTTTTCCTCCAGTCTCAAAAAAGAAGTTTCCCCTCTCTCAGTTCAAGGCCAATCCCTTCCTATGACCTCGACACCAACTCTTCCCATTTTCTCTGGACTTCACTCATCAGTTATTCTATTTAGTAACTTTAATCTCTCCTTTCCTTACCCTCTTCCTCACCCATCAACTTGCTCAAGCATCTATGAAAATTCCCCCATGGGACCCAGCACTCACCTTTCCAGCCCCCATTCAGTCGTTATCCTCGCCTCCATTTCAGGGTTCTTGAAAGAACACTCCTCACCTCTTACCTCCCCTCCTGGTCTTGTTTCAATTGGCTGAAATCTGATTTCCACCTGCATTATGCTTTTTAAACTCTCACTCAAGTTCACCAGTACATTCCCAATTGCTAAATGTTTTCAGTTCTTATTTGCTGAAATTCTATGCTGCACTTGACAGCTCTCTGCCCCTTGAAACTCTTCATTCACTTGGCTTCCTGGGGGTGGCTCTGCCTCGGCACTCCACCAATTCTCCCTGGGAGACCCCATCCACTCACCTATATGCAGGTCAGCATCTTTCATAAAGGAAAATCTTAGTGTCTGGTATCTTAGTGGAATGGTATCTAAGGGGTGGGGGGAAGTGCACCTTTATTACCTTGTACACTTCTCTATTTTGTTTCTCCTTCTTCTCACTAGAGTCTTAGCTACCTGAGGGCAAAAACTGTTTTACTCATCATTTTATCTTCAGCTCTTAGTACAGCCTGCTACAGTAGACACGGAACGGATACCTGTTGAACAAATTACCCCTTATAAACTTTGCTTCACAGATGTCTGGGCAACTTCTGTAGATGTGTCCAAATGTTTATAGAAATGTTTTAAACATTGTACAGACTGTTACAGACATTCAGAGAAGAGAAATATCATTTTTGGCTAAGAAGTTGTGAGGGTGATAGCACTTGAGCTGGAAATAAAGTCCAGAGGCAGGAAAGGAAGGGGAAGAGTACTAACTGACCTTCAACTCCCATGCCAGAGACTAGAGGATAGCAACTGGAGCGACTGTGTGGAAACATCAACTTTGGATAAGGGAACAGAAGATTGAACAAAAAAGATAGGCAGGGGCCGGGCATGGTGGCACACACCTGTAATCCCAGCACTCTGGGAGGCTGAGGTGGGAGAATCCCTTGAAGCCCAGGAGTTGGGGACCAGCCTGAGCAACATAGCCAGACCCCATCTCCCTGTAGTCCTAGCTGCTTGGGAGGCTGAGGTGGGAAGATCGCCTGAGCCCAGGAGTTCGAGGCTGCAGTGAGTTATGATTGTGTCACTGTGCTACAGCCTGGATGACAGAATAAGACCTCATCTCAAAAAAAAAAAAATGATAGGTAGGAAATATAAATGGGGAGGGTCTGAAGGCTAAGCTAAGTAGTGCTAGCATTAATCCATGAGCGCATAGTCTGTTCTCAACAGGGTGCTGAGTGATCCCATCTACATAAACCTGGCAGCTGAGTGTCTGCTGGATTGGAACCAGGATGCACTGGAGGTGAGTGACCAAGGAATGCTCCAGGAAGCAAATGAGAGCCTGCTCCAGGCGGCAGCCGTGAAACAAGAACACAGCTGTAGTGCTTGACAGATTTCACCAAATCTAATCAATAATGTATGTACATATATATGTATGTATACGCATATATAGAGATCTATACACACATAAATTTTAACATTTTTGATACTGAAATACAGTCGATTGCATGTCTTCCTTAACTGGCAGTATTTCTTCTTAACAATACATAAAATAATGCTGCATCTTCAAGTTGATGCTGTCTTAGAGTCAATGAAATATGATAACTGGATGTGAATAATAAGGAATTCAAAAGCAAAGATTGAAACCTGGGTGATTTGAAGAATTCCATTATTCCTAACAAAAAAAAGGAAGGGATTTTCCTTGACCCCTATACAAGAGTCTAACCAAATCTTCTACTTGAGCAATGACCCATACACAATATTGCTGCTTACCCACTTTCCCCACTTGAACTTATTAATAAGAATAAAAGGAAGTACTATTAATGACAACTTTAATATGAACACGTGTTTGACCCCCAAGAAGCCATTACCACTGAAAGGGAGGAGCAAGCTGATGCTGAAAGGAGTACGCGATGCTTAGGGGTGAATGGCATGCTGCTTCTGGATCCTGCTGATAAACAAATATATCAAAGCCACAGTCATTTGAACAATCGGAACTTCTTCAAATACTGGTTCACTTCTTCCCTGGGGTAGGGCCGCAGTGCAATGCAAGTAGGGATATTCTCTGGCTGCTCAAGCCACAGTACGTGGTCAATGTTCTTCTGTTGCAGGGTCTCAGCCAGCTCCTTCAGGGTGGTCTCATCTGGGGCCTACAAGGAGCAAAATATAGATTGAATAGCTCATTTAGGCAGTATCAAAAGGCCAAAAAAAGGGCGGGGCATCCTCTTAACTAAAAGTGGAAGAACAACTTTACAAAAGAAGGAGCTGCCCTTGGTTGCCTTTCACTCTCTGCCTGGCAGTGGGGAGGGGGAGAGGCTTAATATTGCTGTTTATATTAAATGGAGATATTTCTCTTCCCTCTTGAGATGTTGTATGTGCTGTCAGTAATTACGCTGTGTACCTTTTCTGGTTTCATATGGCTGGTGCCCACAATATCTAACCCTGATTCTTTAGCCAGCTCTGACTTTAAGAGCTGACTGCTAGAAGGATTTCTAAAATCACACCACCTCCCACCCCCTCCTCCCCTCCTAGTCTATGTCACACGAACCTAGAAGGATTTTCCTTCTCCTAGGAGAGCTCCTTCTTGTTTACTCACATCACAGGAGGGTAAACCATTCCCTAACATACTTCTGAAATTGTTTCTGGGTCATCCTTACCACCCATTCACTCAGGCCGAATACCATTACAAGGAGTATTAAAACTACCACTCAAAAAACGATGTTTGTTATTTTGCGCCTAGGAAGGCAGAAGCCACTAAGATAACCAGAGGCTTGTCTCATCAAATTAGAGAATGCTAGGATTGCCACTCTTTATCTACTGAGTCCTTTGGGCTGAGCCCTGCTGGAGGACTCATTAACTACTCCTCTCTTCTTCAGCACCAGGCATAGCACAGACCACTGGACTCCAAACTCCGACTGTGATCTTGAATAAGGTATGTGACTTAGCTGGCCTCTTTTTACCTTTGCAAAATAGGTATGATAACGCTTCCTAGTGAGGATTGAATGAAATTAGGATATGCCTGGCACATACCCAATAAAGGTATTTAATCTTGGTATTGTCTTATATTCTAGTGGCCTTTATGGCTATCAACAGCACCTCGATTTAATCAGTAGTGACTCCTAAGTCCCTTTCTTATGGCATGGCTAACAACTAAGGATCATCAGAAACCTTTCAAACTCAGGGGAGTCACTTAATCTCTGTGGGCTACAGATGTCTCATCTGAGACAAGAGGAATCTGAACCCGATGATTTCTTGAGGCCCTCCTCCTAGAAAAAGATCTAAGGAAAACCTATCTGCTTCTTTTCTGCCTGCTCATATTTTCTCAAGACATTTTTTCCTACAGGTTACTGCTGGATGTTTCACTACCCAATAGCAATTTTTCTCTTGAAAGATAATCTGTCTTTGCCAGGTATCCATGAAGGCATTACCCAACTCCTCCACCTGAGTTCTCATTTATTTTAATGCAATTTTTTTCTCATTACAAAAATTTAAAATGTAGAGGAAGCATTAGGAAATAACCAAAATCTCACCATCTACTACTTGATATTTAGGTGTGTTTCCTCAGTTTTTTCTTTCAAAATTTGGATCATTTTGTATATAGAATACAGTTGTTAGTATCATATCATCAGCACTCTTCCATGACCCTAAATATGCCTCAAAAACATGACTTATGCTAGCTTCATAATAATATATTATAAAGGCATAGATTAATTTAACCAATCCCTAGTACTTAATTTCCACCTTTTTTACCAATATAAAGTGTTCCTAAGAATGTCCTTGTGCAAAGCTCTTCGGGTGCATCTGGTTATTTTCTTAGGATACATTTCTAGCAGCAGGATTAACGGAGTCAAAGGATAAGATCTGTTTGGTCATCTGCAAAAAGAACTTTACCACTATTTTAAAAGATGTACCGATTTACACCCCTGGTTCGGGTGTTTCTGATGCTAGGTTCAATTTGTACTAGGGTTTTTTACATTTATTTTCAAATAATTTGGCGCTATACCCAGGTAAATACTTCAGTTTGACTTCACTTTGCACGGTCCCCATGGCAATAAGGAACCTTGTGTCCTTATCCCTTCTGGGTTGGTTTCGCTGGAGGACAGTACTTTTGGGCACGGCTTTAAAAACACGGGACACAGAAGCCACCAGTTCCTGGTGAGCCCGGGGAAGGGTGCGGGGAAGCCTTAATAACGGACACGATGTCCACTCTTCACACAACAAGGCCCTGCCTAAGGGAAAGCTCCCGGGAATCAGGCCATTTTCCAAAACCTACATGTTAAAGATTTCTCGCCACTCACGCCACACCCACTCCGTAAAGTTAGGCCTTTCTACCCAAGAGCACACCTACTTCCGGTCTCGACACCCTCAACGTCCCTCCCTCTCCGCCCCTGTGCCTCACCTCGAGGACCACTTTGCGCATGCGCCCCAGCTCTTGGAGGTAAGCGGCGGTGTCCGGGTGGTCGCGGTGAATATGCAAGGCCGCGGTGGCTGCGTGACAAGCCTGCGCTACCAGTGCGCCCGCCGGCCAGGAGAACGGAGCCTGTGATAGATCCTTTCGTAACGCCAAATATTGTACCAGGACCTGCGGCTCCGCCCTGGAGGCCGCCATCTTCCTGACCACCCGAAAGACCGGACCTACTGCCCGGTGCATGCTGGGATCAGGGAGGGGCTCCGAGTGCCGCCATGATTTTGTACGGCGGGTGCGCAAAGTACGCCGGGATTGATTGGATTAGTTTTGAAGACGAGGACGGCGGGAACTCTCACTCCTATCCTGGGTGAGCAAGAGGCAAGAAGGTTGGGGGAAGGAAGTCCCAGGGACCCACGGCACCGTGACCAGGGTGGCGGGCTGAACGGCCTTTTAAAAAACCTGCTGAACCAAAGGGGCCGTGCCCTCGGGAGCGCACCGGGGGCGGGGAGGTAGGTGTGGACACAGCAGAGTAGGACCCGGGGAACCGACAGGCGGGTCAGGGAAGGGGATTGCTAGGGGTGACTCGGCTTATCCGGGGGCCGAGGGGGCGTGCCTGAGTGGTGAGTGCCCTGCCGCCTGGGTTTGTCTGAATGGGAATAGATGTGACTTTGTTTCCATTTTCTTTTACCAGAAGGACATCTAGGTCCCTGTTACCACTGGCCTAGACGGCTTCATGGGAAGGCTCTTGGGAATCTGAGGAGATGGAGCAGGCGAATACTTTATGCCAAGACGACAAGTCCAAAGGAGGTAATCAAAGAGTCGCCTATTCCCTATTCCTACTGCTGCCCGACATGACCCGCAGGCTGAAAGAACCCTTTCTTCCTGGAAGATGTATGACCTGTCCTGTTTGGGAGCAGAATGGTGAAAGGAACTAACATTGAGAACTTAAAGGGACAGGCAGCCAAGACCATTTGACAAGGAAAAATTACTTTGTTTCTAGGCTGCTGCCCCTTTGGAAACTGATAAGTTGCATTCATAGTATGCTCTGTGTTTATAATTTAGAGCTACAGTTCTAGCCAGGGAGATATCTTTCCTCTCATCCCAGGATTTTTGGGGGCCATTTATGCATTTCTCCTGAGGGAGGGCCAGTGTGAGGCAGTGACTTTGGTGTTGGTTAGACCTGGGTTTGAGTCCTGGCTCTGCCATATAAATACTGTGGCCTCAGACTAGTTACTTTACTATTCTCTGCCTCAATTTCTTTATATGAAAAATGGAGGTGAATAATAGGATTTTTATGGTGGTCTTGGAATTAGATAAGTATTTAACTCTTTCAATGCGTTTCAAGTAGAGCATTTAGCACCTGTCTAATGTATAGGAAGTATTCAATAAATGCTCTAATTCTAAAACATCTAGGACAAGGGTTCAACAAATGCTTTAATATTAGAGTCGATTAGCATTTTGAAACTATGACCTTTACAATATTGGTCCTTAGTCAATCCTTTGGCAACTGAGATTTGCCTCTGAATTTCTGTCCAGAAGTAAGATTGCTTTCCTCTTTAATACCCAGTAATATTTGTGGACAGTTCTTGTTATTGTGTGCCTTTATAGTCCTGTGCCACTAATTCTTTTTAGAGTTTTGAAGTACTTATACAAGTCTGATGTCTCAATCCGAAGGGTTATGCATTAACATTTTGGAAAAGCTTGCATAAAACCCAATTTAAAAAATAATGCTGTAGTTTTAAAAATTTCTGAGAGAGTCAGTGAATTTGGTGACCTTATTTTCCTCTGGGTTATTATTATCATTGATAACTGAGAATTAGCTATATTCAGATAACTGAAGCTGAAACTTTAGATAATCAGTAGTATATGGGTTAAGATTTATTGTTACTTCAAGGCTAGAAGTAAGTTTGGTGACTATGTATTAGAAACATGCTACAATCAGAATTACATATTGTCTAGTCTACGACTGATTTTGTTTCTTTTAAAATAAGTGATGAGGTTGGTGGAAGTTTTGGATTATCAAGTGGTTTAGACCAGTCAAGGAGTTATTCTACGGCCCCTTTATTCTCTACCTAAAACAATGTTTAAACATTTAGCTGTTACTCATACTGGTTTTAGCCCTCTACTTGTATGATTTTATAATAGCTTTTTGCTTCAGATTCAAATTCTTTCAAAAGTGAGCATTCTGAACGCCCCACTTATTTCAGAGGGGAGGACACAGAATTTTAGTTGCAACCAGTTGATTTCTTCAAATAAGGGATTTGACCATTTTTGTAACCTTTTTTGGGACAGAACTGACTGGCTGCGATGAAATGCAATCCTGTCTTCCAAGATGAGGCAAGCTCGATAGATAGATTCTCTCTGTTCTCTAGTGGCAACATTAAATGACAAGCTGACATAGTTTTGAATACCTATGTATTTCAGAAACTTTGGGAGCATTAATATCTATTTGTTGTAGTAATATAGAATTTATCTTTTTTTGGAGTGACTTGAGAACAGTAATTAACAGTAGAACAATAATTAACAGTCTTAAGTTGTTATTTTTATCATTTTCCTTACAAAGGGAAAAAAAATGACATGTACAGTGAGTGCCAAGGGAATTTTAGGTCCATAAAGTAGAATTTGACCAAGCATCTCCTGTAACACCTTAATTTAGACCAGGTATGTGCACTTTTCAAAATATCTCCTGGTTGGATGTTAAATAATTTTTGTAAGCTCTGTGACGACAAGGACTTCATTTTGCCATTAGAGTATGAATAGCTTCAAGCACAGTCCCTGGTCCATGGTAGATTCTCCATACGTAGTTTTGTTGACTAAATAGAGATTTGTTAATAAGCAATTAATCACATGCTGATTATTAGGACTGGTTTATTATTTAGTAAAGATTTTCTTTTTTCACGAATATTATTGCAGTAATATGGACTTTTCTGTAGATATATGCTATGTGAACTTAATCTCTTAAGAGATCCTACCTGGTTGTCCATCTCTCAGTAATATTTACAGAGCATTTACCATATGTCAGGCATCGTGCTAGCTTTAGGGATACATGGGTGAACAAAAACATACATGGTACCTGATTTTGGAACTTGAAGGTTCAGTGGGAGAGAGAAGCAATCAAATAATCACATTAATTAATATACAATGAAAACTATAATATTTTTTTCTGAAGGAAAATTATACAATTCTTTGAGATCTTACGAAAAGGCACCTGATCTTCTTCTGAAGGTGCCACAAAGGTTTCCCTAAGGAAATGCTGCTTGCACCGAGTGCTGATGAGCTAGAGTGAATGCAGGTGAAAGTGGATAGTGGCTAGGAAATAGCATTCCATGGAGAGGGAATCTCACGTGTGAAGGAACCAGACAAGTCCCAGAGCCTGAGAGGAGGCCTGTGAGGAAGTGCAGAGGGAAGGAACATTGTGATATTGATGAGGACGGGAGAGATAGGCAGGGCCCAGCAGGCCTTGTAGGTAGTGCAGTCATTGTAAGGCTTTAGCCAGCTGGAGAACATGATCAAATTGAGGTTTTGAAATATGCCTCAGGTGCAGGAGGCTTCTAGGAAACTTGTAATAAGCCAGAGATGATGCTGGCTTGAGCTGCAGTGGTGGCAGTGCAGATGAGGAGAAGTGGACATATTTCAGAGGTACTAGGACTGTATATTCAGTGGGATTTGGTAACGAATTGAGGTTGGGGCATGGAGAAAAGTGTAAAGAAGATGCTAAATGTCTGGCTTACATAACTAGGTAGATGGTGGTCCCAGTGAGTGAGGGCCTTGGAAGGGAAAGATGATGAATTCAGTCTTGGACATGTTGAGTGTCAGATTCCTCTAAGACTTCCAAGTAGATATACTGAGAAAGCAGGTAGATATTCTCTAAAGTTCAGGAGAGATAAGCTAGAGATACATATTTGTGAGGCATTCACTTATAGATGGTCATTAAGGCTGTGGGTACTGATGAGATTTCTTCAGGAGAAAAAGGGTCTTGGGACTGAGCTTTGGAAAAGTCTAGCATTTAATGGTCAAAGAGAAGAGTATAAGCTTGCAAAGCAGAAAGAGGGGTCAGAGAGGTAAAATGTAAGCTTCCCAAAGGCAAGGTCTTTGTCTCTTGTTCATCATTGTGTTCCCAGTGCCCGAAAGAGAGCTTGGCACAAAATAAGTGCTTAAATATTTATTGAGGAAGGAAAACCAGGAGGCTGGTGTGATAGGATTCAAGGGAAAAGAGTGTTTCAGGAACGTAGTGATCAGTGGAGTCATGTACTGCTGGGAGGTGAGATGAGGGAGCTTGAAAAATGTCCGTTGGATTCAGCAGCATGAACATCGCTATTGATCTTAGAGTACTTTTGTAGAATGATGGGAACAGAAGTGAGTTGAGAGTGGGTTGAGCTATGAGTAATTGGTAAGGAAATGGAGAAAGTAAGTATAGGTTGAGCATCAAAAAGCCAAATCTGAAACTTTTTGAGTGCTGACATGACATGCAAAGGAAATGCTCATTTCAGATTTTGAATTTGGGATGCTCAAACTGGTAAGTATAATGCAAATATTCCAAAATCCAAAAAAATCGAAAATCTGAAACACTTCTGGTCCCAAGCATTTTGAATAAGGGATACCCAGACTGTGTGGGCAAGTCTTTTAAGTAGTTTGCCCGGAAAGGAAAGGGGAAAAAAGAGAGATGGAAGGCGGAAGGCATGTGTGGACAAGGGTCGGCCTGTGAGTGTGTGTTTGAAGACGAGTGAGACTTGAGCCCGGGGAGAAGAGCACAGCTAAGAGGAAATGATACAGCAGAGAACAGGGATAACGATAATCTAGGTTCCTGAGAGGGCAAGAGGGACAGGAGTCGATGGCTAAAACAGGGCAATTCTGCATGTAGTGCGTGTCTGCTTCTGCTTGATCTCACGGGAGTGTTTGTTTGTTTTTGGTTTTTTTTTTTTTTTCTGAAATATTACCCCTTGCCCCATAAGAAAGTCTAGGTTTTTAGTCTTAATTGGATAGATGAATGAGATAAGTTTTTGGATTCTGTCCCAAGGCAAGGAAAGAAGATTAAGATTTTCCTATATGTATATCCCTATGAACCCCCCTACAAAATGGATGCTGGATCTACTTAAGAAACCCAATTAAAGTCTGGTGGTTAAAAGTATAGAATTTTCATGAGGGAGATTCTGTTTAGTCTGTGGTAAAGCCATAAATCATCCTTTTCCACACTAGAGATGTGCATTTGTGATAAACTGTAGGCCTAGATAAAATACTGCGGCCTCATCAGCATGTGATAGCCAATTCATGTTCTCTCATGCTCTCCTTCAGTAGTCTCCTGGTCGAGGCAGTTTTTTACATCACTGTTCGACCTCTTTGATTTTAATTATCAGCTCCTCTGATAAACTGTGGCGGCTATCTAACAATTCGGCTGGCCACAGAGTTCTTTCTGGAAAAAAGAGTCACCCTATGTTCTTCTCTGAAGTGCTTCCCTTTGCCAGAGTTAGAAGTCCCTGGCTTCCTGTGAACTTCCCTTTTTACTTTCCCTAGGTGTCTTAGCTCACTTGGAAAGACTGGAGACTGGAGTGAACAGATCCCGCAAACAATGTGAAGAGCTGCAGAGTGCACAGGCGGTGGGAAGTGCTCTTGCAACCAAGATTCATAAACTGAGGCGTCTGCGAGATGAGCTGAGGGCGGAAGCGAAGCAGCGGCAAGCCAGAGTGAGTGGAAGGGTGATGGCGGCAGGTTTCCCTAGGGTGTAAAGAACGAACATGGTCCGAAATTGGCAGCTTTGTAGAATGTGTTTTACTTGTGATTTTACTGGATGGGCTTCAGTCCTTGATCCCTCAAATGATCTAACCTGGGGAGCTGCAGCTAATATTACTGTCACCTGACAATTAATCAGGCACTACTGATGGGCCAGGCGAGTTCTTCCTGACAGACAGACTCTTAACCTGCCCTCATAGACATCTAAGCCCATTACCTCGATCACAGTTTAACTTGATACTGGTTCTTTTGTCATTAGTGACATCTTTTCATCACCCAGACTTAAAACCTTACAGGAAACTGCAACCCTTCCCTCTTTGCAGTTTTCTCTCTAGCTCAGGTCCAGTCAGCAAGCCCTGACAAATTTTCCTTTTTTGGTCTTTGCACTTCCTCCCTCCATTGCCATAGCTCAGGTGTTATCCACATACGGGGTAAATATCTATCAAGTGATTTAGATACTGGGATTATTACAGTAGTCTGTTAGTTGGTCTCTCTTCTAGTATTTCTACTTTTCCACTAAATCCTGCACAGCCAAGAAAATGCTTCATGAAACACCGCATCATTTCTCTGCTCAGAAACACTCAATAGTAATTCATTTCTTGTGGAATAAGGTCAGCCTTCCTTCATTTTCTTGTCTTCTCATTAAAGTAAAAAATATATATAAAGTGCACAGATCTGACGAACTTTTTTTACAGAGGGGGCACAACCAGGTAACGACCATGCAGATCAAAGGATAGACTATGACCAGTGCACTTTAAGTCCCCCCTTTGCCTCCTCCCAGGCATTTCTCTCAAGGTAACCACTATTCTGATTTTTGTCACCAGAGGTTGGTTTTACCCATTTTTGAACTTTATGTAAACGTAAAGTATGGACTCTTATGTCTGGCTTCTTTTGTCAAGTGTTATGTCTGTGAAATTCATCTGTACCTTGAGTGTAGTGGTCGCCTTTTTTTTTTTAATTGCTGGATAGCAATTCCATCTTATGAATATACTACAATTTATCCATTCTGCTGTTGATGATATTTGGGTTATTGGGTTATTTCACTTTGGGACACTTATGAGTATTGCTTCTCCGAACATGCTTGTTTCCGGCTTTTGGTGTAAAAATATACACTTGTCTGTTAGGTTTATACCTAGTAGAATCACTGAGTCATAGGATAATGCATATTAGCTTTCATAAATACTGCCAGTTTTTGAGAGTGATTATACCAGTTTTGTATTCCCAGCAGCAGTGTATAAGATTTTTATCATTTCACACTTTACCAATACTTGATGTTGTCCGTTTCAAAAAAAATCGTCATTCTGGTGGGAGTATAATAGTATCTTACTGTAGATTTAATTTGCTTTTGCCTAATAACTAATGATGTTAAGTACCTGTATTGGACACTTGAAAATCTTTTGTTGTGCACTGTGCTTTTCAAGGCTTTTGCAAAAATTTTTATTAGATTGTCTATTAAATTGTAGAATTCTTTACATATTTTGGATATGAGTTCTTTGTTGCGTATGTGTATTAGAGTCATCCTTAGACTGTGTCTTGCCTTTTTCTCTCTAATGGTGCCTGCGATGGAAGGAAAATCTTTGTTTTATTGAAGTTCAGTTTAGGAATTTATGCTTAGTACTCTTGTTTCCTGTTTAATCAGTCTTTGCCTAACTTAAGATCATAACGATGTTCTTCTGTGTTATTTTCTAAAAGTTTTATTGTTTTATCTTTAGAATTATTATATAATCCATCTATAATTGATTTTTGTGTGTGTTGTATGATAAGAGATCATCCTTCTTTTCTTGTGTTTTTCCATATGGATATTTAGTTCATCCAGTACCACTTCTTGAAAAGATCACTCTTTTCCCATTCTATTGTACCAGATCTTTGGGTCCAATGTGGGTCTGTTTCTGGATTGTGTTCTGTTCCATTGATCAATTTGTCCATCTTTGTGCCACTACCAGAGTTGCTTACTGTAAGTCTCGACACCTGTAGTATATGTCCTCTTTTTCAGAATTATCTTGCCTATTCTTCACCCCTTGACTTTCCCATACATTTGGGAATCAGTTTTCAAAAATAAACCTCCTGTTTTTATTGGGATGGATTTGAATCTATAGATGAATTTGGGAAGAATTGAAATCTTCAATTACACTGTTGCTTCTTCCAGTCAGTGTATATGGTATGTCTTTCTTTTTATTTAGTTCTTTAATTTTTCTCAGTAATGAATATAGTTTTATGTGTGTAGAGGTCTTAAACATCATTCATTATTTTTATTCCTATGTATTTAATTTTTCATGATGTTATTGTATATGACAAGGGTCAGCAAACTTTTTCTGTTGAGGGTCAGATATTTTAGGCTTTGTGAGCCATGTGGTCTCTGTGGCAACTACTCAACTCTGCTGTTAAAGCATGAAAGTAGCCACAAACAATATGTAAAAGAATGATTATGGTACTTTCCAGTAAAACCTTATTACAAAATCAGTGTCTGCCTGGATTGGACCAACAAGCTGTAGTTGATGACCCCTGATATATGGTATTATTGTTTAGAAGTTGTATCTTTTGATATTTGATGCTATTATATAGAAATATATTTGATTTTTGTACATTTACCTTATATGTGACAATTTTGCTAAATTTTTGCTTCTTCCTTTCCAATCCGTCTAACTTTTATTTATTTATTTATGCATGCATGCATGCATGCATGCATGCCTTATTCCACTGACTAAGATCTCTAGTGTGTTGTTGAGTAGAAACAGTCATAGGGTCAACCTGTTTGCAGTAAATTTTATAGATGTTCTTTATCAGAATAAGAAAGTGCTTTTATTTCTAGTTAGCTGAGAGTTTTAATGGTGATCAGGTATTATATTTTATCAAATGCTTTTACTGCATTTTTTTAATGTGATCATATGGCTTTCTCCCGTATTTTATTTTATTTTATTTATTTATTTTTTTTTGGGGACAGAGTCTCACTCTCTTGCCTGGGGCGAGTGCCGTGGCATCAGCCTAGCTCACAGCATCCTCAAACTCCTGGGCTCAAGCAATCCTACTGTCTCAGCCTCCTGAGTAGCTGGGACTACAGGCATGTGCCACCATGCCCGGCTAATTTTTTCTATATATATTTTTAGCTGTCCAATTAATTTCTTTCTATTTTTGGTAGAGACAGGGTCTCGCTCTTGCTCAGGCTGGTCTCGAACTCCTGAGTTCAGGACGATCCGCCTGCCTCGGCCTCCCAGAGTGCTAGGATTACAGGCGTGAGCCACCGCGCCCGGCCTCTCCCGTATTTTATTTATGTTAATTGGTGTTTGAATGATAAACCACCCTTACATTCTTGCAATAAACCTAATTTGGTTTGATGTATTATCCTTTTTATATAATATTAAATCTGATTTG
Source organism: Indri indri (assembly GCA_004363605.1). Classification (NCBI taxonomy): domain Eukaryota; kingdom Metazoa; phylum Chordata; class Mammalia; order Primates; family Indriidae; genus Indri; species Indri indri. Next base: position 21,826 of record RJWJ010006701.1, on the reverse strand, counting down.
CTAATAGGACTTTTGCATCTAAATTCATGAGAGAGATTGCCCCATACTTTTTTTTTTTTTGTAATGATCTTGTCAGGTTTTGACATCAAGTTTGTGCTGGTCTCAGAAAGCAGATTGAGATATTTTCCTTTTTTCCTTCTGTTCTGTGGAAGAGCTTATATAAAACTGGTGTTATTTTTATAAAGAATTCCCTGGTAAAGTTCTTTGTACCTTCTCTGTTGGAAGCTTTTAAATTTCTGACCCAATTTCTTTTTCGGGGGGTGGGGGAGACAGGGCCTTGCTCTGTTGCCTGGGCTAGAGCGCGGTGGTGTCGTCATAGCTCACTACAACCACAGACTCCTGGGCTAAAGTGATCATCCTGCCTCAGCTTCTCAAGTAGCTGGGACTAGCAGGCACGCACCACCGCACCCGGCTAATTTTTAAATTTTTTGTAGAGATGGGGGTCTCACTCTTGCTCAGGCCAGTCTCAAACTCCTGGCCTCAAACAGTCCTGTCACCTTGGCCTCCCAAAATGCTAGGTTTACAGGTGTGAGCCACCATGCCCAGCCTTGGTCCAATTTCTTTGATCAATATAAAACTGTTCAGATTTCCTATTTCTTCTTGGGTCACTTTGGAAAAGTAACATTTTTCAAAGAGTTTATCCATTTTATGTAAACTCTCACATTTAAAGTTGTCTGAAGGCCGGGCGCGGTGGCTCACGCCTGTAATCCTAGCACTCTGGGAGGCCGAGGCGGGCGGATCGTCCTGAGCTCAGGAGTTCGAGACCAACCTGAGCAAGAGCGAGACCCCGTCTCTACCAAAAATAGAAACAAATTAATTGGACAGCTAAAAATATATATAGAAAAAAAAAAATTAGCCGGGCATGGTGGCGCATGCCTGTAGTCCCAGCTCCTCGGGAGGCTGAGACAGTAGGATTGCTCGAGCCCAGGAGCTTGAGGTTGCTGTGAGCTAGGCTGACGCCATGGCACTCGCCCCAGGCAAGAGAGTGAGACTCTGTCTCAAAAAAAAAAAAATAAAAAAGTTGTCTGAAACTTTTTTAAACAACTAACTGTCTTATGAATCAGATCAATCAGTAATGTCTCATTTTTTATTCTGATACTGGTAATTTGTACTTGCTCTTAATCTTTTTCTTTCCCCTTGATCAGTCTTGTTCACATTTTATCACTTTTGTGCCTTTTTCAAAGAACCAACTTTTGGCTTTGTTGATTTTTCCCTATTATTCATTTGTTCTGTATTTTCACTGCTTTCTACTCATTATTATTTCCTTCTCTTTTCTTGCCGAGACAGGGTCTCGCTCTGTTGCCCAGACTGGAGCGCAGTGCCGTGATCATAGCTCACTGCAGCCTCAAACTCCTGGACTCAAAATGATCCTCCTGCCTCACCCTTCTGAGTAGTATAAGCCACCTGGCTAATTTTTTTTTTTTTTTAGAGGTAGGCTCTTGTTGTGTTGCCCAGGCTGGTCTCAAATGGTCTCAAACTCCTGGCTCCCAAAGTGCTGGGATTATAGGCATGAGCCACTGTGCCCAGTGTCCTTCCTTTTACTCTCTTTGGATCTAAGTTGCTGTCCTTTTAGCTTCTTGAGATGAATATTTATTGATAGTTTTTAGTCGTCTTTTCTCTTGTATGCATTTAAAATTATAAATTTACCCTCTAGGCATGGCTTTAGCTGTATATCCCAGAAGTTTGATATGTTATATTTTCATTATTTCAATTCAAAATATTTTCAGTTTTCATTGTGATATCTTCTTTGCTCATGGATTTGTTTCAGAAGTGTATCACTTCCAGAAATTTGGGTGTTTGTTATTTTAAGTTATTGATTTATGGCTTAATTCCATGTGGTCAGAGACCATGACACCCCACATGTGGTTGGTTTTGGTAAATGTTCCGTGTGCATTAGATGGATTTTGCAGTTGTTGGGTACTGTATTTTATATATATCAAATAGACCAAGTGTGTTCATGTTTTAGATAGTTTATATCCTTACTGACTTACTTGTCTACTTGTTTTATTAGTTACTGAGATTTGTTAAAATCTCCCACAGTGGTTATAAATCTGTTTTTTCCCTTTTATTCTGTGTTTCTGTGTATATTGGGTGCAAACAAATTTAGGATTACTATATTTTCCTGGCTTAGTTAACTTTTCATTATTAAGAAATGTTCCTTTTATTTTTAGTTAAACTGTTTGTCTTAAAGTCTACTTTGGCAAATGCTAGTGCAACTCTTTTTGGCTAGGGTTTGCACGGTAAATTTTATCTATCATTCTATTCTCAATCTTTCAATGCCCTTATAGTTAAGGTATTCCTATTTTAAGTAGCATGTGGTTAGATATTTTTTATCCAGCCTGGCAATCTTTGTCTTTTGGAACATTTAGTCCATGAAATTTTATTATGACTGCTTATACATTTGGATCTCAGTCTACCATGGTATTATTTTAGTGTCTTACTTGTTTTGTACAGTGTTCCTTTAGGGACTGTACAAAACATACACACATTCTTCCCTTCCAGTGCTCTGTATTACTTGCTGCGTTTCCGTATTTCCATCTGGGGTTACGTTACTTCCGAGAAGTAGCTCTTTTTGGTACAGTAAATTCTCTATTTTCGTTTGTCTGAAAACACCTTTATTTCATTATGTTTTTTTATTTTTTAAGGATATTTTTATGGGGTATAGAGTTACAGATTGGAAGTTATTTTTTTTCCAAACATTTAAATATATCATTCTGTTGTCTTCTAGGGCCATAGTTTCTGTCAGATGTTAGGTGTTAGTCTTAATGTTTGACTATAATGTGTCTTTTTTCCCTCAGGCTTCTTTTAAGATATTCTCTGTTTTTGGTTTTCAGCAGTTTTATAACATAATGTAACTGGGCGTAATTTTCTTTGTTTATTCTGCTTGGTGTTTGTAGAGCTTAAATTAATTACTTGATGTTTTTCATGTCTTTTGGAAAATTGGCTGTATTTCTTCACATAGTGCATCTATCTCATTCTTCTATTTCTGAGGCTCCCAGGCATGGTGGCTTTTTTCCCCTTCCCCAGGGACCTATGTCTTTACTGCTTTTCCTAATCTTATTTTTCTCTATGTGCTTTAATCTGGATGTGAAAATATACCTATTTACCACTTCACTTATGATCTTGTCTAGTTGGCTTTTAAATCTATTAAAATCCTAATTTTAGTTACTGTATTTTTTGGTTCTAGGATTTCCATCTGATTCTTTTTTATAGAATCTATCTCTTTAGTATCAGTTCCCTGTCTTTTAACCTGTTTTAATTGCCATGCCCAGTAAATCAAATAGCTGAATCCCCTTGGATCTTTCTGTTTCTATTGTCTTCTTTTTCCTCTTGGTTTTCAGTCATCTGTTTCCTGGTATACCTGATAATTTTTTTGATTGTATGATGGGTATTGTGTATGAAAAAATATAGGGGTTCTGAGTTCTCCAGGGGGAATTTTAGTTTTTTTTCTGGCATGCAGATAGCATGTGGGCATATCACCTTAATCCAAATGAGGTGGTCTGTTTCCAGTTTGTCCTTACTCCTAGGGCGTAGCTTTTTTTTAGGGCCCTTAATTGAAAGTCTGGGTGTGTGTCAGGGACAGGTCTATTAAAGCCCCTCTTCCTTGGCAGGCCCCGACCTCCAAATTTTGCTCTGCCAAAAGCTCTGCTTAGTTTTTTAACCTTAAGCAACTTCCTTCTGTTTGGTTTCTCAGTACCCAGTCACCCATTTGCAGGTTAGGAATTACCAAATACCTGGAGAGCAAATTGCATTCCAAATGTTGGGTTCCTTTTTTGTGGGATCTTGGCCCACAGAAAGGCTGCTTTGATAACATTTATGTCCAGTGTTTGTCTCCCCAGATAATGAGACTGCTACAGAGCGTAGCCTACAGCTTTCTATCGGGCCCATGTGCCTTGGGTAGGAACACGCAAATTCTGAGGGGAAAGCCTGCAGAGAAAGCCAGCTAATTTCAGAGCATTTATCTTTATTCTTCAAACCTGGCTATTTGGGTTGTACTTCAATGCTTTCAAACCATTTTTCTGTCTCTTTGCTTGCCTACTCATTTATTTTTGGTATTTTATCAAGTTTGCATGGTTGTTCAGAGAGGGAGGGTCAGTGTCTGCTGGGCCACAGCTAGAAGAGTCAGTCTAGCCCTGGCACTGAAGCCCTGCACTGTCTAACCTGGGCCAGCTTTCCCAGCCTCACCTCTTCACAGCCATCTGTTTTGCTCATGTTCATCCTAGACTTTCCTTACACCCTTGTCTTCCTCCTTTCACACTCCTCTCTTTTCCTGCCAAAATTTGAATTGTTCTTCAGGCCAGCAGAGTTTCTACTGATTCCTAACAATGTGACCTATAAGATTCTTCCTCGGGTGTGAATTAATTCATAGCACTAATTGACCAGCCACTGTCTCATTTCTTGATGTATTACAATATGTAAAATATTCTGTATTTAGCTTTTATCCAGTTGGGTGAGGGCAGGGACTTTGTCGTGTACCCCTTTGTACCCAGTTTGATTTGTTACACATCTTGCAGGTTAAAGCATCTATTGTCAATGTAGAACCTGACCAAACAGTGGAGATCAGTGAACAAGAAGTTTTGGAAAGGAAACAGGAAAATGCGAAAGCCATTTTGCGGGCATATCGTTTTACAGGTATGATTTTTTTTTTTTTTTAAACCTAATTCAATCTGGGTTTCTTAGTTTGCTACATGTATTATTAGTTCTGGACTAATTTCATGAGAATGTATTTTGCAGCCCCCACCCTTGTCTCTCTTTCTCTCACACACACGCACACATGCACGCTAGTTGTAGGCATGTCTTCACCTACAAGATCGGCCTCTTTGTACAGCAGAAGATTGGTTGGTGGCTGGCTTAGACCATTCTTTTTTAGCAATTCATTGTGTGCCAGACTCTGCATTAGAACTTCCTTTACTGTTGACTTGCTCTACGCCACTAGTCAAATAGTTTGAACCCCTCAAGTCTCTGTTTCACCATAAATAAGAATTCTCCCATCTATGTCCAAAGAGGATTATGGAAAGAACTGTCATAAATTACTTTGATACTCAGGAAAAAAAAGAATAGCTAAACTGAAAATTTCAAAATTTCTTTCTCAATAATTTGGCCTTTAGGATTTCTTTTCTTTTCCATCATTCTTCCATGGTTTAAACAACCCAATCTCAAAGTGAGCCAGAGAAAGAGCCTATGATCTTCATCCATTCAACAAACATTTGTGCACATGCTGTGTATATACTAGCACTGTGGAGGCGACTGGGATGCATAGATGAATTAAGACATTACCTTTGCCTGACATCTGTTGAGAGGTATTGTCTTACTGTTTGCCTCAGGGCTCAGTGGTAAACTGACCAGCCGAGGAGTCTGTGTCTGCATCAGTACTGCTTTTGAGGGGAACCTGTTGGATTCCTATTTTGTGGACCTTGTCATACAGAAGCCACTCCAGATACATCACCATTCAGTCCCAGTCTTCATTCCTCTGGAAGAAATAGCTGCAAAATACTTACAGACTGATATTCAGCACTTCCTGTTCAGTCTCTGCGAGTATTTAAGTGCTTACTCTGGGAGGAAGTACCAGGCGGATCAACTTCAGGTATCTGTCTGTGATGCTATATACCCCACTTTATGGGCCCAAGGTATACTTGAAAGGGAGAAACAGGGGAGTTTTCTTTTGTATTTTAAATGTTCCCTAGCCAGAAGTTTGACCATTACCTTTCTAATGTTTGTTTTTTATTAACATACGAGCTGTTTTCCACCCTCTTCTTACCCTTTTGAACCTCTGGATGATGTTGAAGCATAGGTACTGGTCAAAGGATTATGTACTCGAATGGTGGGCCTCAAATTTTATTACAAGGTTGTAGAATGTAGTTGCTATACTTTAATTTGACAGTGATTTATTGAGCATCTACTATAGGTCAAGTGCCTTCCTGAACCTTGGGAATAGATGTAAGCAGGAGAATAATGGGTTCTGAAGTACCATTGAGGAATACTATCTATCCTCCCCTAAACTCTGGCCTACCCTCTTAGTGCTGCAGTTGAGCTAAGGTTGGGGTGAAAAAAGTAGATAGGAAATGAGTGCAAATAGGCAGTAAGTGGGCTCTTATAAGCTTAGCATTTCTCCCTTTATGTATCTGGAATGACTATGAAGCTTCCAGTTGTAGGTTAAACTTAAATTGATATGTGAATGCAGACACGAAGCATCGTAGCCATATATAGTAACGTCAGTGAAGTTCTTGGCAGAAACAGTATCTCGCCTCCATTGGCACCCCTGGCCATTTAGGAAGTGCTTCCTGCAGGCCTTTCTAGGCTGCCACTAAGTTATCTTATAAGTCTCTTTTATTAGTTTTTTTCAGGCCTTTTTCTGTCCCTCATTTCTTTCTCTGAAACACAATTTGTGGTCCGTTTTTGGTAGATATATTTGGAGTGTCGTAACCATGCCTTTGCAGTGGTAATGATCTTATACTTTGTTTTGTTCCTCACCCCTCTTAGAGTGACTTTGCAGCCTTTCTGGTTGGGCCCTTGCAGAGAAACTCACTGTGCAACTTGCTGTCATTTACTTACAAAGTGAATCCAAGGGATCAGGCTTTCCTATTTTGTGCTAGACTGCTGTATAAGGACCTCACAGTAACTCTTCCAACTGATGTCACTGTTACATATCAAGGTAAGAGGAAGGATGCCTTAGTGAAGAAATTATAATGTGCTCTGGTTTGTTCAAGTTGAATGAAACAGGTAAAATAGGTAGAATACATCAAGTGGACTTCTTGATACTTTATGTACTATAAGTTTACTCAGACTGTAAGATACAAACTATTTTATTTCTACCAGTCTTTCTTTTCCTCTTTGTAAATTGTAAGCATAATTATTCCAGTTTTCCCTCCTCCAGTTCTGCCAGTGTTCTGTTCTTTTAGCTTGTGATTTGATTTCATTGGCGACCCCTGCTTGAAGAAGGACAACTAGTAGTAAGTTTGTGTCCTAGGGTCATTTACGGTGAATAGAGCTAAGCCTCATTTCACTGTGAAGCCAAATAGACATGACAAGTCAGTGTATACTTAGCTTTCTACAGAGTATTCTCTAAATGGAAAATTTTCAGGGCTGGCCAAGAGAGACATTTTTTCGTGAACCTTTTTCAGCTAAATGTCCATAATAATATGACATGGGAAATAATGAAAAATTGGGTAAGATGTTAGGAGGCGGACATGTTGAAGCTGCCACAGGTTTCAAAGGTTTTTTTCTGTGAGCAGTCTAAGTTCCTAGTCTCAAAATTACATTCATCCAGTAAAAGGCAGCCTCTCTCACAGTCCAGACCAAAAAATAAAAGTTAGATCCATCTACAATATCAGTGATGCAAGTTCCGATTCCCCTGGTTGAACTAAATGAGACTGATAAGACTTTCTTTTTTAGGAACAGAAGCATTATCCACCTCCTGGGAAGAACAGCGAGCAGCCCATGAAATTCTGTTCTGTACGAAACCCCTTCATCAAGTGTTTTCTTCATTTGCAAAAAAAAGAGAAATGCTGGATATGAGCCTGGTCTCCTAAAATATTTTTTTTCACTGGAACACATCAGAAGTGAGTAAACTGGTACTACTGACAGCCTTGCCTGGGAATCATCCTTGTAATGTGAACAGACATCTACTACACCAGGATGAGGATTAAATTTGAGTATAGACATTGGCATTTTAGGACAATTCCCACGATAGCCTGTCACTTGTTAAAATGCCTAAAATCATCTGGGTTGAGGTATTGAATGATTCAATCAATCATACATGTTATTGAAAATCAGAATGGTTTGTGGGCTGACAGAAGACATTTTATGGAAGAGGGAGGGTGTATCATTCACTTAACAGTATTTCTAGCTTTTCTGGAAGCTTTAAGTAATTCTGCCTCATTTTCCTGTTCTGAGAGTTTTGAAAAGAAGTTCTTGGAACACTCCAGGTTCATGATAATGAGGTAGATCAGACAGTTAAGAGGGGACGTGTGTTTAATCTTTCTTTGGAGCAATGTATTCGATCTAGGCCACTGGTTTATACATAATATGGTATGAGAAAGCAATATGGATAAAGTATTCAGGGTTCAGTGTAGCTAATAGTTTCCTAAAACATTTCAGTAGAGTGCTGAACTTATCAAGTCCCTTCTGAAAAAGCATGGTTGGAAATCTGCCCATAAACGTAGTTATTGTTGCAAAGGGAGATAGATAGGCCTTCCCCTCTTGATGTCTTCCCTTGTCCCAGTTTGTTTAGTGAACTGCTTCTCCCTGTAACCACGACCTCCAATCTGCTGGTACTTCTTGTTCCTTGGTTTATGGGTCAGTTCACAGATGCAAAAACCTGTGTGTTTGGCTGGCCACCTTCTCCCATTTCGATTCCTGTCCCTCCGTTGCCCAGTCACGGGAGTGATCGTTACTACTACTGCCCAAGGCCCAGAGCTGCATTCAGGCTTCACTCTGAAATGGTCACTTCCTAGACTATGGTCAGGAAGTAACCTCCATGGGTGCAAGCTCCAGTGAACTCTGGGGGGAGTGTAGCAGCTTGGACCCCTCTTTACACAATAGCAGCTTAAGAATAAAAGTGGTGTCTTAGTTCAGGCTCTTGCCTTCCAGGCATGTGGTAAGGACCAGTGGCAGGAGTTAGCAAAGCACTTCTAGCCCTTCTCAGATAAGAGATATTAACAGAATTTTCACAATGATCAAGTTGAATAAAGCTTTTAATAAAACAGTCTTGTTCTTTATCAATACCTGTAAATTCTCTTTAAAGCAGTAGCAAAGGCGACTGTAGCAAGAGCTCAAAAGGCAAGGCAATATCGGAAAGTGTTTTTAAACAGGTTAAAAATATAAATGTAGAAGATCTGTTTATATATTTTTCTTTCAGAAATAAATTCCCCTCCCCCCACCAGGTGAAAGGAAATATTGCACTTTCTGCTCTCATGACAAGGTGACAGGGGTTCCAGAAGAACCTTTCAAGATTATCAGGAACATCAGGACGAGGGCCATTTCACCTAATCGGAGACAGCCAGGTCCCCAGTGTCGCTCTCTCGGGAGTGCAGAGTGTCCTCACCGTGCGCCCAGCCCAGCGGCACAGGCAGCTTGGTCCGCCTCTGCCGCGCTCCTGCTCCCAGTGGCCAGGGCCTCTCTGGGGCAAGAGGGCTGGGTTGGAACGAGGGCTCTGAAAGTGTTGTTCCAGTACTACACCTAAGACCCTGCTCAGGGGACACTACAGGCACACTGAGGAATAGTATGGCTGCCCTCAGAGCTCACATATCCACAAACAAATAAAGGCTTGAGGAGATTTTTAAACCTAAAATCTATGTGAGTGTGCACTTCAACAATTCAGGAATGTTGGGACTTGGTAATTTGTCCTGTCCCAAGGCCTTCCTGTGAGTAAAAAAAAATAAATTCTCCCTTCCTGTTTGGATTGTTGTGGGACCTCAGGAGTTGTCTACCACCTGGTGCGGCAGTGTGACAGAGGAGCCGTTGGGGAAGGCAGCTGGCTTGTCCCGTCCTTTCAAGAAAAAGGTCAGCAGCTCCCCCTTCCCCTTCACGAAGATGGGGCCTCGCCTCACAAAGCGGAAGCCATACTCTCGAAGGATGACTTGTGTTTCTTCCACCACCTGTGGCAGGAGAACAGAGCGGGAGGCCTTGAGGTTAGAGGGTGGCCATAGGGGTCTTGGGTGGTTGGAGCTGAGTGCGGATCCAGACAGTGCTAACCCCTGCATAACCCACAGGTCCCAGATGGCACTAGGCCCTGGCACTCTCCCCCAAACGTCCCAGGGCCAGGCCCTTCCATTCCACCCCCAGTGGGCGGTGGGTAAGATCAGGAGGACATTGGGTGATCTGTGCCGAGCCCTCCATTCTCCCAAAGAGTCTTCATCCTTTCTCTCCTTGGGGACAGCCAGAGGTTGCCTGTGTGGTGGCGCTACTGTCTGGGAACTTTTACTCCTGTTCCTCTCTCCCTTTGCTCCTGTGGAGCTTTCCTGCCAGACCCAGCTGATACAGACCAGGATTGCTTCAGGGACAGCTGCTATAGGCACAAAAAGTTTATACCAAGAAGCAGGCTGTTCTCATCCAGAACTTAAACCTAAATTTCACAAATGGGTTGAAGCATCTTCTCTCGTCTCTCGATGCTAGCTGTAGTAGAGACCGCTTCCTGCTCCTGCCCTTAATCTCACAGCACTGCTGACTTACTGTTCTGGACCGCGTGGAGGAGGCACTAGTGTGTAGCAGCGAATTATTCCGATCTTGTTCCCATTTCCAGTCTGAGCACTGCTCAGCTCTGTGCCTGGACTTACCTGAATGTTGCCCATGACTCCTGTGGACTCCATCCTGCTGGCCACGTTAACCGTGTTGCCCCAGATGTCATAGTGTGGTTTCCGGGCTCCAATGACCCCAGCCAAAACCCCTCCTTTGTTCATGCCTGGGGTAGAGGCATAAAGTTAGTACAGCCACATGCCAAATCTTGTCATTATCCTTTCTCAGAAGCTACCACAACTTTTCTACAGAATTTGTCACCTGACTCCTACCACAAAGCTCCTAATTATATAATATGTCATATTCTTTGTTAAACTTGTCTGAGTTACTGGAGGGCAGAAATCGTGTCTCCCATTTATCCTGTCCTTGCCACGTGCTTGGCAATCAGTGTGCTAACTAACGTAGCACGGCAGTGGCCGGCTTTGCTAACACACCTGGTATTTCAAGTCTCCTGCAACCTCACCTAGAAGGAATGAGACCCTCCCAGTAGGGGGAAGCTGGTGACGTTAACTCCTTTCAACGGGTAGGCTGGTCTGAGAAGAGCCAGGCCCTCGGCAGGCACAGAAGCCCCCTTGGAAAGGCAGGTAACACAGTGACTTCTCTGCCAGATGCAGAAGGCAGGCCAGGCTACCACTGTAAACAAGCAGGGACAGGTACGGCTTGACCACTTCATCAGTTGGATTTTTCAGCTAGATCATCTAAAGAGACCGGACTGAAGGTCCTTCAGTTCCCTTCCAGCTCTGAGTGTGAACCTTCCCAATCCAGATGCCTCAGGTCTTCCTGCAGATTCACTGGCTCCCTGTATCAGAAGGGAGATACAAAACCTGGCACCCTCACCTATGCGCAGCATGAAGTTGTTGAAGGACTGGTTGTTGATGTTCGTAAGTGTGTCCTTCATGGCGAGTGCAAAGTCGGCCAGGTCGGCCAGGTGCTGCCAGCGCTCCTTGTCGGACTTGTCCTCCTGTGCCAGAGAGTAGCAGAGAATGTGTCAGGAGCCATCCAGGCCTGTAACTGCAGTAGCCTGATCACCTGCCTCCTTCCCTTAGCGACATTCTGGGGGTGGATCCCTACCCCTAGTTGTTTAAAGCCTTATTTCCTTCCTCTCACCAAGGAGTCATTTAGCTCCAGCCTGTCACTGTGACAAAGTTCACATGCGTCCCTCTAACAGGTCTAGGGCAAAGACTGGGCAACAGTGGAAGACAAACCCTATGGGTATCTGCCACGTGTCTCATCATGGGACAGCTCTCTTCACTACCTTATCTGAGCCTGGTCATTAGAATTTCTGAAGCTGTCCGTGTTTGGATCCTTCAGCTAGGTAATTAAGTAAGCACTTGAGGGTGATGACCTGCCTTTGACATGTTTCTTTAATGTCATACATAGAGCAGAGAGGGCAGTGGTACTGACAGCAGAAGATAGCTGTAAAGGTGAAAGAGGATAGTGATATTTTAACAACAGTGCTTGGGGCCAGGTGTGCTGGCTCATGTCTGTAATCCCAGTACTTTGGGAGGCCAAGGCGGGAGGATCACTTGAGGCCAGGAGTTTGAGACCAGCCTGGGCAATATAGTGAGACCCCATCTCTAGAAAAAAAATTTGAAAAACTAGCCAAGTGTGGTGGCATGTGCCCCTAGTCCCAGCTACTCAAGAGGCTGAGCCAGGAGGATCGCCTAAATTCAGGAGTTCAAGGTTACAGTGAGCTATGATCTATGATCACACCACTGCACTCCTGCCTGGGTGACAGAGCAAAACCAGTCTCTTAAAAAACAAGAAAACAAAAACAAAAGCCAGTACTTGAGACCAGGGCCCCTGCAGCTCATTTCCTCTCCTGGTAGCTAAACACTGACTCACAGGGCTCACCTCTGAGCTTTTATTACTGCGCAACTGCGTAGACGGCTCCTGCACCCCAGTTCTTATGAAAGCACAGAGCCTTGAGGGGGCTGTCCACAGTGCTCATGCATCACGTTAGGCCTAAGCTGTAGGACAGTGATGGGGTTTATGTGTGTTCTACTGTTTTCCTGCTCATTAAACTTTCTCAGTAAGCCCTATTTCATATTTATATCTATCTATGGTTATATAGTGCTGGTGGTGTGTGTCTGACCCCTTGGCACAACAGCACTCAACTTCTCTTTTGCTCTTGTAACCTCGCATTTCCCACATGCTAGGGCTGGGGGCGCCAATCTCCTGCCTTGGGGCAGAGCCTCATCTCCTCTCTAGACACTCGGGTGGGCAACTACCTTGCTGGAGCTGGTAAAGCCATTGGTGTTGACGTCCGGGGTGACTCCTGAAGCTGCCATGTAGGTGCTGCCAATGGTTTTGATCTTGGTGATGACTCGGAATTTGGGATTATCCAGGAGCTAAGCCCAGGATTAAAGAAAGAACTGTCAGCAAAGTCAAGGCAGATGAGTGAGCCAACTAAATGACAGATACAAGGACCCCACAAAACATCCAAGAGTCGCAGAGATGCTTTCCTATAAAAGCTTTTATTTACTCCACTGCGTATCTGCCACATGATCCTGGGCAAACTTCACTTTCTGAGTTCAGTTTCTACAACCTTAACATTGAGATAAAAGTGCCAGCCTCCTAGGGTGGTTGAACACATACATAAAAGCATCTTCCTTAATAAACAAATTACCCAATAGATGTTTACTGACTCTGAATTTGAGGGTGGGAGGAATCAGAGGGGCCCTCAGGATCTTGTTTGGCCAGTCCTTATCCTGTGACCTTGCAGGTGACTTCCCAGGCTCCCACCTCCCTGCCATGGACCCGTTACAGATGGCTGCAGATGTCCATATGTTACAGGAGGACCTTATCTGGGAAAATGTAGCCTGTCTAGGGTGTCCAGAACTCTTAGGCTTCTGCAGCCTGTCCCGGGATGTAATCTGGAACAGGCCACCTTTGTGCAGGAGGAGGGGACAGGACGGGTACTCACGGAGTCAAAATCCGAGATGATCTCATTGAGGAAGCGCAGACACTCGATGCCACCATTATTGATGCTCTCCTCTGTGTAGAAGTCAGCAAAGTTGGGCAGGGAGGCAAACATGACTCCAATCTCATCATACGACTGGCTGTACAGCTCCTAAAAAGAGGCAGGGCCAAAGTGCTCAGTGTCCAACTGACTGCACGATGTTCCCTCGCTTTCATCGTGGTTGCCATTTAGGTTCAACCCTGCCGCAATCCCGTCACAAGGAGGCCCGGCCCAGAGAAACAGCAGACGAACACCAACGGTCTCCTGGTTCCAGGCTGCACTTGGGCCACACCCCTCACCTCATCTCTCTTCTTGGACCCCAGGAAATGGCGTGCCACATGTTCGGGCAACATGTTGGTGACCAAGGCCTCATTCCAGCGTCGCATTTCATAGACACGTTCCTTCTGGTCGTGGACCTCAATCTTCCACAGGAATAACGTCCGTGCCAGTTTCTCCACCTAGGGACACAGACAAGGCAAGGCGTGTGCTCTAAGCTGATCACTGAATGGAGAGATGAAAAACAACTCACATGGAGGGGCTGCACGTGGAAAAACTGGAAGGAAGACGGCTAAACAACAAGGGAAGTAAGACCCTGAAAGAATTCGCCTGATGAGAAAGGCCACCCTACAGCTGCAGTGAGGACCCCAGCCTCTGTGGTTACAGCAGAGATCCAAGAGGCCTTCCATATGTGTGGGGCCTCCTGGGACCTAATTTTAGCTATGGGTCTGTTCTGCAGAGGTGGCAGTAGTGGGGATCTCCCAGCCCAGCGTGGAGTCCCCATTTCTGGCAGGCTCCATTTGGCTGAGAAGTGACTTGGGGAGGCTGTACTTTCCCTGGAAAACCACTAGGGGGCACTTGAGCCAACATGGAGCCATAAGGCCCTTGTATGGGATCTTTTCCCACCTCTCTCCCTCTTCTTTTCCTTTTAACCAAACGAAAACTTCACCATCCCCCTCCCCTTCCTCTTCTGGCTCCACGGCCACTGTGTCGTGACCCCCAGCGCCAGGTGAGTGCAGAGGCTGTGAGCCTGGGGAGCAGATTTTACCAGGCTTTTGTGCCAGCACTGCCTCCTCTCCCACCCGCCTCATGCTTCCTTTGGCATCCTGGAGGTCGGAGGAAGAGGCACAGAAGTGTTTTCCTTGTGCTAATCACTGAGGAAGAAACCAGAATACAGAGCAGGTGGTGGCTTGACCAGGGTCAGGTGCCATGTTGGGTAAAGGGAACCAGCGTTCCTTAGGGGCTCGGGTTCTTGGCTGCCGTGAGCACAAGGGGAAAGGAGGCTGGGGGCACTCACGTGGCGGGAGAAGTAGTAAAAGCTCAGCGTCATGATGAGCATCATCGCTGTCATCGAGTACTTGGAAGGCACCAGTGGCAGCCTGCCGGGCAGAGAGGGAGCAAGGGAGAGACTGCCTGTGCCGCCCTCCTGCGAGGGAGTTGGTCCCCCTGACTAGTGCTGCTGCTTCTGTCACCCTGGGCCCTTCCACATCGAGTCCAGGCCCCCAGGCAGTAAAACTTTCTTAAATCATCGGGCTCCTGTCCGCCAGCCAACCAACCCCGGCCCCTCCCGCTACACTGGGTGTTTGCATCAGGGCTGCTCCCCGAGGTTAGCAGACGCTGCATCGCCTGACCAGGCACAGAAGTTGTTACCATGCAGGAATTTGGAGAAATAAGAAACATGGGACTAGGGTACGATTTCACCATGGTGCTTTATAACTTTCATCCATATTTTCATGTGGAGCTATAGTTAATTTCCATCACTGTATAGTATTCTAGTGTATGGATATACCCCGGTTTATATACCCATTTACTGTTGATGTCATTTGGGTTGTTTTCATTTATTTTTGTGGGGGAAGTGTCTACTATGAACAATGCTGCTATGGACATTCTTCTGTATATATCCTGGGGCATATATATAATACGTGCATGAATTTCTCTAAGATACAGGTATCTGTAGGAGTAGAATTGCTGGGGCATAGGTCTATTTTCAATTTTACTAACTAACTTCAAATTTTTTCTAATGTGGTTGTACCAATCTGTACCCCTACCTGGAGGGTGTGAGGTACCACTGTACTTGATACTGTCAGACTCCAATTTTTGCCAAAACTTCCCCTGAAGGTCCGTTCAAGTCACTGAATCATAAAATGCTAAAACCTCAGCTCTGGAAGGGACCTTAGGGAACTTCCAGTTCAGTATAAGACTCAGGAAAGCTGAGCTGCCTGTGACCCCACAGAGCATTCAGTAACTGCTGCAGGGTTAGAATCCAGATCTTCTAACTCCAAAGTGTGTTCTTCCTGCTACCTGTCTGCCCTGCCAGCCCATTAAATGCAGCCATCGTCCACCTGGCAGTTCCTTCTCACTTCTCCATCTGGCCCCTGTATCCCACCCTCCACACCCTGCTGCCACTGCTCCAAGCTTCACTGTCCCTGACGCAGCAGCAGCCCAGATGTCCAGGTCCATACTGGAATCCTTCTGCCTCTGCTGCGGCCTCCTAGAGAAACGTGCCAGATCACGTGCCTTTGGGAGGGAGAGATCGCGGGGCTTTGGCCTGTTGTATTCCGTCTCTAGAAGAAGGTCCCTGAATGCACACCGGGAGGGGAAAGCAGGAGCCCTCACCTGTCAGTGCCATTGAGCCCAGGGGTGGAGAAGACCCGCATCTTCTCCGAGGCGATCACAGAAAAGCTGTTGGACAGACAGTAGCATGCTCAGGCCCCATCTGGGTACAAGAGCCACACACAGAGGTACCCCACATCTTCCACTCACAGAGAATGGAAAAGATCTATCCCCAGATCCCAGCCAACTTGGGACATGTCTGGGAGAATGCGTGCACCCAGGTTCTTTTACAAGCCTTTGATGACCCCCAGAGGCAGAAAGCCACTTCAGTGCAGGCCCATGACCTTGAAATGGGGACTTGCGGGGTGGGAGGAAGAAGACAATACAGACCCCCAACACGGCTTCATCTTACCTGTGTTCCTGAAAGCGTCTGTGGTCATAGTCATCAAAGATGGGGCGCCAGGCATAGAGGTTGATGGTGGCCACGGCGCCTGTGACGAGTAGCATGAGCGTGAGCTTCACCATGTGGCTGACCTGCACCAGCATGATGGTGGCGATGAGGGACAGCACGGCGACGTAGTTGTAATACTTGGGGTTCTCCAGGCAGCCGCCCTCCACCTCCGTCCCTGCCGTCCCGTTGCTGGGTCCTGTGTAGTACTGGAGACAGCTCAGCTGGGGGCCAGGACGGGCGGGAGGGAAACGCGTGCAAGGGAACAGCGATGCTGGTCAGAGAGGGCTGTGCCGGGGCAGTGAACATTCAGCTGCCACCTCCCACGGCTCCCTCAGAAACACCAAGAAAGATGGGAAGATTTACCAGGAAATAAGCATTCAGAAGTTAGTAATTGCTACTAAGCTTTACCATCATCTCGTGATGTTCACAAAATTCTCTATTTTTAGTACCGCCCTTATTGTACAGAGAATTCAGAGGCCAGACTTGCCAAGAGCAGCACGAGCAGCAGGCAGTAAAGCCAGAACTGGGAGCCAAGCCTTTAGGCTCCAAATCCAACTGCTCTTCCCTCCCACATCACACTGCTGCTGCGGGGCCGGCCAGCCCCACTCACGGCTCCAGGGCTGACTGCCAGTCTCTGCTCAAACACTTGCATTTGGGGGACACTCACTACCTTTTGGGGTCTGATCACTGGTTCCACTGCTGGGCAGACATAGTCAGCAGAAAGTACATCCGTCAGCTGAATCAATCCTACTTTTCTGTACCTTTCACCCACTGGGGCTTGTCTTGCTTTGGCCGAGTGCTCAGCATGCGATTCTGGCATGTGCAAAGTTTCATTCCTCCCTAGCTTTTTCCCCCTCCATGGGTGATGGCATCTCCAGATGTCCTGGAGAGTGTCCATGACCATGTTAAACAGCGGTCACCAGAACTGGGCACCAGGCTCTGGTGGATTCTGACAGGCAAGGGGCCTAGGGCTTCTCTTCCCTGGGTAGTGGGCACCGTGCGAGCCACGGGCACATTAGGTTCCGGAGCTCCTAACTCATTCCAGTTGGAGTTCTGCCTGATTAGCTGTAGCCCCAGAGCTTTTCGTACTACTGCCAGAATAAATCTCCATGCTGAGTTTATTCCTGTGATTAACTTATTAAAGAAAAATACAGCAAATAATATAACCAACGTTATGTTTGATAAAAAGGACTTTTTTAAGAGAATGCATGTGGTACCACCAAAATAGGAGGTTGTGACAACTGACAGCTCCAACAACAGCTCCAAGCACTCAATGCTCAATAAATGCCTGGTGGTTCTAAATCCTGTCCCTTCTCCCCAAGGCATCCGTCTGCCCCCTCCTGGGACCCCATCTTCTCCCTGAACTAATGAGAGCAGAAGACAGAAGATGATCTTGTCTGCCCTTAGCCATGTGGGCTCTGTGAAGCTGCTGTCCTCACTGACCCACCTCTAGGAAGGTCCGGCTGTGTTCGAATGGGTGAAGGTGAAACGGGGAACGGGTGCACCTCCCTGTCCTGACGGCAGACACTGGCCACACTGCAAGGAGTACTTAGAATATGCAGGACGCTTATGAGGACTGTGCCCCCTAAGCAGTGAGATAGGGAGGACTGGGATTTGGAACTGCTTCAATTCTTGACATACCGGCTGTGTGACCTAGAGCAAGTGAATTAACCTTTCTGAGCCTTAGTTTCCCCATATGACCTACGGATACTGACACCAACTTCTCAGGATTGCTATAGTGATTAAACGAGTCACTGTATGTAAAACACCTAGCACAGGACTGGGCACATGGAACTGGGCTCTTGGACTGTGGGACAGGAGGAGGAGGAGCTGCAAGGAAACCAGTCAGTCTCAGGTTCCCTGGACAGCAGGGAGAAGATCCCCCAGGTTTGGCGGATGATCTGTTTAGGAACCTGGATGCCATTCCCAAACCATCTGATGGCGGGAGAAAGGGACTGACCAGCTGCTCCCGCTGCCCACACAGAAGCCCTTCCCCACTGAGAACGGGGTGTCCCGTCAGTATGGACAGCAGGAGCTCACCATGTCCACGACGTTTGCCATAACCAGGATGAAGATGGCTAACATGGCCCAGGTGTTCCTGGCCCAGCGGGTCCGGTCGATCCAAGTTGAGAAGGCCACAAGCTTCTTAGGAAAGGCCTAGAAGCACAGGAATTTCAAGGGCCATGAGCCTCTGACAGCCCTTTCTCCTGCAGACATGGCTGCTAATGACTCGGGTTGCTCCCAGGCTCTAGTCCCAGGAACCTAGAAAGTGGTGCTTTGCCTGCAAGTCAGCTGACAGCGAGGGACAGCGCTGTGATGAGAGTGCATGACTGCTGGCGCTATGCTGGTCCCACTCAAGGCATCTGTGTGACACCATGGCTCCCAAATCGCAGCCCTTCCCAGAGCAGACAGTGACCACTTCGGGAGGCCGTGTTCTCTCTCCTAGGGGCGAGGCCAGGGCAGGAGACACTTTTCAGGGCTGGCTGTCTCTGGGAGCTGCCTGCCTTTCCTGGGTCAGTAAACCTAAATCTTCCAGGATACCTGGAGAACCACCTGTCAGATTAATTTTCCTAAAACACTGCTTTTCCCTTGTCATTCTGATCGGAAGCTCTGCCTGACACCCCAGTGCCCACAGGAGAAAGCCTTGATCCCTTTACTCTTGTGTTCAAGGGCCTTCACAACTGGGGCCAACACACCCTCCTGCCGGGCCTCCACTGCTTTTCCACCCCAGTTCCTGTGCAGCCAGACCCTGCCTTGGCCAGCACACTGCAGCGTCAGCCGCCCAAGCCCGGCCTAGGGAGGGCTCGGCTGGTGGCGAATGAACGATGGATGAATGCGGACAGACGCCTGAACCGTCCTAACAGAGACGTCTGTCTGTCGGGAGTTGACAGGAAGCATGACTCCATCAGCACCCAGTTGTACAGGGAACGCCGCTTACTTCTGGGGCTTCGAGCCCAACAGGAAAGCGCCTCTTACCCGGGGAAAGATGGCAGCCAGCGAGCAGGTGGTCAGGATCAGGAGGAGAATCTCCCCAACCACAAAGGTCACGTAGTTTGTCATGAGCCTGTGACAGAGAGAAGACAGGTCAGAGGGAATAAGGAGGCTGGGTGAGGGGCTAGAGAGGACACAGAAAGGCAGGCCCCCTAAGCTCAGCATGAGCCTGTCCTGGAGAAGTTCCTCGCTGACACCGGGGACTCATTACTGCTGGCTGCGCAGAACAGAGGCCCTGACCAGAGGGGGCCACCAGCTGCGCGTGGGCCTGGGAGCGCGCCACTCTCCAGCTGTAACTGTCGGCTCTGGGACATCTCCCGGAGAAGGGATGACTCACAGACACCCTGGGCAGAGCCCAGTAAAAACTTGGAAGGGACCTTAGGAACGCGCGTCTGCCGTGTGCTGCGCTGCCAGGACGAGCACGGGGCAGGGCGGCTCCCTCGCCGCTGGGAGCCGCTGAGAGTCCGCCTTTGACCCCTGCGCAGAGCTTTACGCGGGCATGTCCCTCACACGGCCACTTCAGCTCACCTCTGAGAAATGTGCTGTCCCCAAATGCTCCTCTCACACCCATTCCCCCCAGTTAACCCCTCCATGGAAAGTACTTTTGCCAAGAGTCCCAGGAACCTGTGTTGCTAAATCCAGTGTCCGATTCTCAGTCACCTCCTTGAATCGTTTTTCCCACTTGGTTTTCAGGGTCTTTTCAGACCCTGCTGGTTCCTTCCTGTCCCCCATCTATATGCGCTGCTGTGCTGGGGCTCGGTCCCTGAGCCACTTCTCCCCCGATCTGCATGTGCCCTTGACCTTGTCACGTGTCATCATGCCTTCAATACAGCCTGTGTGGGGGCGACTCACAAGTTTGTGTCCCCAAGCCCATCTTCTTCCTGAGCTCCAGACTGTATTTGGCAGGCATCTCAAACTTAACTCTAAAACCGAACTCCTGATCTCTGCCTCTCAACTCTCCTCTTCCCGCCACCGTCTCCAGCTTGGTTAGCGGCCACTGCGTCCTGCCAGCTGCTCAGGTCAGACACCCGGGAGACACCCCGCCTCCACGCTCACACCCTACAGCCAATCCCTCGGCCAGTCCTGTCAGCTTGCTCTCCAACGTGCAAAACGCCACTTACCGTCATCTTTGATAACTTTGGCCTGGCCCGAGTCACTGTCACCTCTGGCTGGTCTCATTGCCCGCGTTAGTGAGATCTTGCTCACCATTTGTACTCCGTGATCCTTCTCAGACACGCGTCACAGCAGGGACTCTGGCTCTTGCCAGGGGCCTCCCACGTTACTGGTGGAAGCCGGTGCCCTGCCATGGTCTGAGGCCCCAGCTCCCATCACTCTCCCATGGCGCCCCCGTCCCAGCCACACTGACCCCCAGCCTGCCTCACACCACTGTCTGAAACAGGTGTCCCCCAGGTACCAGACGGCTCGCTCCTCACCCGCCTTGGGGCTTCCCTGAAACGTCACCCTGTCCGTGAGGGTGGGTCTGACTATCCTACATAACAATGCAAACAAAACAAAATCTTCCCCCATCTTCCTCTCCTGGCTTTCTTTTTATCTGCAGTACTTACCACTACCCGCATATATATTTTGATTATTTAATGGCTTATGCCTGTTTTCCCTACTGGGATGCAATTCCATGAGAGCAGGGATTTTCGCACGCCATGTTCACAGCTGCACACCCAGACCCTACGCCAGGTGCAGAGCAGACGATCGGCAGGTATTCGCGCAACGAACGAACCTGATCCTCACGATGACCCTGAGAGTCGGCCAGGGCAGATGTTGCCCTTGTTCTACAGACGAGGAAGCTGCTGCTCCACGGCCTTCAGCGACCTGCCCAGGGTCACGCATGTGGAACCGCAGATGGGGCGACTGAGTCCAAGGCTCTCTACAGTTCCCCAAACTGTTATCTGCACAGGACTCCCCACCCCTCCTCTTTGACGGGAATCCCCGCGCAGGAGGGACTGCTGACCAGCCATGGGGAGGGAGGGTGGCAGTCACCTTCAGGTAGGGCTTCAACAGCTGGGGCAAGGATGCCAGAACGCCCCGCCTTGCCCCCGAGGACCTGATACTACGTTAAGGAGGCCATCACTCTGCACCCGGAGCCTAAAATCTATGTGGACTAAGATGAGCCAAGAAAGAAAAGCCTTGGTGACAGGTTGAGGCAGTGTCTCCATCCTTGTCCCAAGAACCACTCTAGGGCTCACCCAGCTAAGGCCCCTGTCCCTCAGCTTTCTCGGCCCTGGAGACATCCCCGCCTGGTGCTAGTGTTGCCCTGGAACCCAGGGACAGAAAGCAGGAGGGTCCCAGGCACAGGCTAGCATTCCCTGAGCCTGAGGCCAGCTGGGACTACTCCAGTGGGGACAGGGACAAGGTCTGCACCCCGACTTCAGGCTCCAGCTGAGGTCCCCAGCCCCCCTCACGCCACTGTGGCTTAGGAAGCTCAAGGCCTTCACCGTCTCCTGCTGTCATTTCCCGCCACCGCGCCTCCCTCACCAGGGGTCAATGAGAATCTCGACCAGGGCCGTGCACAGCAGGACGACGCAGGAGCAGCTGAAGGCGGCCCCGCTCTGCTTTTCCTTCTCCACCGAATAGCGGGTTTCCATCTCGGGGTCCATGAAGCGCATGGACAGGAGGAAGGTGTT
>RJWJ010006700.1:0-61197 GCA_004363605.1 Indri indri | reverse complement strand
GCTGCTGTAAACATTCGGGTGCAGGTGTCTTTCTTATAGAGTATCATTTGATCTTTTGGGTGGATGCCCAGTAATGGGATTGCTGGATCGAATGGTACTTCTACTTGTATCTCTTTAAGGTATCTCCATATTGCTTTCGACAGAGGTTGCACTAGTTTACAGTCCCACCAGCAGTGTATGAGTGTTCCTATCTCTCCGCATCCATGCCAACATTTATTGTTTTGAGACTTTTTGATAAAGGCCAGTCTCACTGGAGTTAAGTGATATCTCATGGTGGTTTTGATTTGCATTTCCCTGATGATTAGAGATGTTGAGCATTTTTTCATATGTTTTTTGGCCATTATTCTGTCTTCTTTTGAAAAGTTTCTGTTCATGTCCTTTGCCCACTTTTTGATAGGGTTGTTTGATTTTTTCTTGCTTATTTTCCTGAATTCTAAGTAGATTCTAGTTATGAGCCCTTTATTGGATTTGTAGCATGCAAAAATTTTCTCCCATTTTGTAGGTTGTCTATTTGCTCTTTTGACAGTTTCTTTGGCTGTGCAGAAGCTTTTTAATTTGATCAGGTCCCATTTATTTATTTTGTCTCTGGCTTTTTGTAAGGGTCCTTGGGGGTACCAAAGAAGAGCAACTACCTGAATGATGCATCACACTGACCACATACCCGCCTCTGTGCCAGGCACTGAGGAAACCAGACATGGGCTTTGCTCTCCAAGGGCTCAGAGCACAGAGGAGGAGAGCGATAACAGCTGATCATAACACAGTCAGCATGTGCTATGCCACGGGGTGTGTGTAGTGAATGGGCGACTCGGGAATACTAATGAGAGGTACAGTGAAGTCCACTTGGGCTGTGGAGAAGCAAGCAGGACAATGATGGCTTCAGGGAGGTGACATGGGCCTCAGAGGATGCCAGGCACTGCTGCCTGGGTGGATGGAGTGGAGAAAGGAACACTGATTAAGGCCTAAGGCTTAGGCTTGGTACTTAGGTCATGAGAGTAGACAGGACAAAGATAGATAGGTATTACAAATTTGTTTTATTTTCCATCAAAAGGAGTTCTTAGGATTATCCTGTAATAAGACATCAGTTGGAGAAGAAAACTTTACTGAGCATGACTCTGAAAATGAGCAGTGTTTTCCAATCCTCTCAGTGGGCCCCGGCATGATGTAAGAAGGGCTGCTGGGTGATGAAACACTGGAGACCCATTTGGCCTTCTGGCTGAGCTATGATCTTGCTGGACTGGACTCTTCCACAGGCTTTGTGTCTAACCACCCTCAGCCCTGACCCATTCCGGGCTCTCCATGGGTGCTGCTCAGCCGGCCCACCTCCACTAAGACAGAGCAGAGGTCGGGGCGAGCTGCACTGTCCTGTAGCTGGGGAGCAGAGGCAGAGCACAGGAGACCCCTCCCTGCAGGGGCGCGAGCAATGCCAAGGGCTGGGGGTGTGCAGTGACTGAACCGGCTCTCAGGCCTCTGGTCCCCGGGCCCACAGTACTTGGAAACCATGGTGTCAGTGGGTCTCACGCAAGGACACGTGGCATATACACGCTTGCACGAAGGGCCAGAGTGTGACGTGAAGCCAGGCAGTTACTATTTCCTCCCTTGGACAAGTCACTTGTGTGCCCTCCCCGCACTACGAGGGCACTGGCAAGGTTGTACAAGACAGCGTCTGCGTGAGGCGTGGTGGCTACGGAAACTTCGTCAGTTTTATGAACAGAATTTGTTCAAGAAAGTTGATTATTAATACATCAGGAATATGAATTTTTTTGTTAGCACTCTATCTTTGTTAGGTGTGTGCGCCAGTATTGCAAAGTGACTAGAAAGTGATGCGTCGCGGCTGGGAACACTACTGGGAACAGCATGTTTCCAGGCTTGTGATATTAGGACAAGAGAGGTTGTGATTATTTTTTGTACGTAAAAATAGCTATTTTGATTATAAAAATAATACATGTAATTCACAGAAACATTTAGAAACTTTGGAATAGACAAAAAAAAAAAATTCCACGCTGCTACTACCTCACTATCAACTTCCGCCTTATGTTAAGGTGCTTGTGCCGTTTTGCGACTTGTTTCATGTAACTGCATTTCCCTGTGACAATATTTGCTCTGTAACAACACTGAACAGATATGCTACCATTTAACAAACATTTAGGTTATTTCCTCTTAAACTTCTTATATGTAATGCTGTAATAAGTATATTTATAGATACATTTTTGTATTCATCTTAGGAGTATTACCTTAGAGTGCATCCTGTAAAATAATATTATGACTCAAAGGTTTTTCTTTCCTTTTTGCTTTTTCATTTTGGGTGAATTCTTATTTTCTGTTTTCTGTTTCCAATAAAAACTTATGAACGGAACATTTTTCTACCTCTCCCAAACACTTGACATTATAATGAAAAAAAAATCTTTGCCAATATGATAGGCAAAATGGCAAAGGAGATCTCATCTTAATTTAAGTGTCTTTTGCTACCAGCGAGGTTCTATATTTTCATATGTTTGCTAATCATTGGTGTTTTTTATTTTATTGGTGTTGTTTATTTGTTTTCAATTTTAGTCTACACATTTTTTATTGGAGTGTTTTTTATTTCATGATTTCTTATAAGATTCCTATATAGATTAAAGCATTAACTCTTTGCATGTAAATTTTTTTCAGTGTTATTTCTCTTTTAATTTTGTTCATGTTGGGTTTTTATATTAAAAAATGTAAATTTTTATGTAGTCAGCAGTTCAATTTTTTTTTCCTTTATGGTTTCTGCCTTACAAAGTTCTTCCAAAGCTGATATTATATAAATATTCATTAATATGTTCTTTAGATTTTTTAAGGATTCAATAATTATCTTATAATATAGTGAACTATCATTCATCTGGAATTTAATTTGGTGTGTAGTACTAGGAATTTTATTTAATTTTTTCAAATAATTATTAGGTTGTTTCATTGTTTTTTGAATAATTGTCTTTCCTTTACTGATTCCAAATGTCACCTTTAAGTGTTCCTATTTGTAAATAGAAAAAATGCCTTCATCATAGAAATACATTACTAACTTGTTGTATTTTATGAAAAAACATGTTTTTATCCCAGCACTTTGGGAAGCCGAGGTGGGCAGATTGCTTGACTCCAGGGGTTCGAGGTTGCAATGAGCTACAAGTGGTCCACTGCACTCCAGCCCGGGTGGCAGAGCAAGACCCTATCTCTAAAAATGCAAACAACCAAACAAAAAACCCCCAAACCACAGGTTTCTAGTTGTCAGAGTGTGTAGAAGTAGTGGTAACAGTTCCAGGAAAGAAGGCAGATAACGGCAGTAGGGCGGCAGGTCCCGGGGACAGTCAAGCAAATAGTAGTGCAGAACCAAGTGGAATATCAGCAAGTACAAAGACCCAAAGTGCTATTTTGCTGGTTTGACAAGTTCATCACACTAAGGTATATCTGTGAGGAGTACACTCCTTTTTTCCTTCTTTACATCATTCTAGCAAACACTTATTAAGTGACTACTTCTGGATGAAATTCCAGGGGGGACTCAAACATGAATAAAATGTAGTCTTTGTCCTTGAACTTCTCATGATCTGGTGGGGGCAGCATATTAGCTGGGAATGCTTTTGGCTCCAGTAAATAAAATACTCAACTAAAAATGGCTTCAACTGGAAGTGTATTGATAAGCAGTTACTGATGCTAGTCTAGCAGCTTAAAGATTGTGAAGCTCTAGGTTGTTATATTTTTGATGTTCATGGCCTTCTCCCTCACTGTTGCAAAAAAAGCTGCCTCTGCTCCAACCATTATACCCTCATTCACCTGTGGTTGGAAGCAGGGGAAAATGGGCAAGGTGGGGCAAGAGAGTTTCCCTTCATGGTGCCTTCCTCTATCACAGGGGAAAAATCTTCTCAGAAACCATCTAGCAGACATCCTCTTTCATCTTATAGGTCAGAAATGGCTCACACATCTGTTCTCAGAGTGGAGGCTATGTCCGCTGGAGACCAATGTATCTTTCGCCACTACTGAACAAAATTCTGGTTCTGTGAATAAGGAAAGAGGGGCCAAGAACTTTTGAAGAGGGAACTAACAGTGTCTGCTACAGAGAGATATCCACTTACACAAATACATACACTAAAGTGAAATTAGTACTCATACAGGGATTCTAATATCTGTCCTGTTTCCTGCTACTTTGGTAAACCCAGCCCTTCTGAGTCTCTGTTTTCTCCTCTGTTAAGTGGAGAAATTAATTGCTCTGCCCACATACAGGGCTAAGTGAGGATCGCTTGAGAGGAGTGTTTTGTAAAGCATAAGGCGTTGTACACTGATACCCGTCGGTTTCTTAACACAAATGTTGTTGGCATTTGAGACAACCTGTGTGGTCCCCCTGATCTGTAGTTGGGCACAGTGGATTGGGCATGGCCGTGGGGCAAAGGGCAGGTGCTTGACAGGGCTGGGATCAGGGTCAGTTTAGGCACAGAGCTGGGACTTTGAAAACAGCTGGAAGCTGGTCCTCACATTTCTGTGCACAACTCCTGAGCCACGGCAGGAAATGGGAATGCGAAGGCTCTCCTCACTCATGATGGTCTGTGCGTGACGGAGGCTGACACGGAGCGACAGTGAGTTCACGTGCCTTTACTTGATGCTGCTCTTCTGGGTGCGTGAGGCGCCCCAGAGGCTACCCGAGACAGGTGTGCGGTCCCTCCGTGGGCTGGCCATGGTGGTTGCAGAGGACTCATTTCCCCTCAGGCAGAGAGCTGTAGCTCAGCCTTTAAAAACAACTTGGACGGGAGGAAAAATTCAGTTAGTTGGAATGGGAGGTCGGTCACGGGAGGACATGAAGGGGGACCTTGGTGATTAAGTTCAACCGTTTGCTTTTTGTGGGTGTAAGAGAGAAATATTTCTGAATTTGCCCTGACCTTTTAAACTTTAGCCTGTTTGCTACCCTGGTTGAAGCTCAAGTTCCTCTTCTAACCACGAAAGTCCTTTGCTTTCTCCCTGGAAACGTGGAGCCTTGCCATTACCCACATCTGCCAGAAACTCCCCCCTGTAAACCTTGCCTGAACCTTGGTTCACGTTTGACCAACCCGCTTCCATTCGCCGAGGCAGCTTGGCAAACAGACGGCTCTGGGTGCCGTTAATAATCTTGTCATTTTTACCTTGTGGTCTTTCATATCGACCTCACCCATCCAGTTAAATTAAATTACCATCAGTCTCTTCCACCAGGGTGAAGATTAATGGGCCTTCAGCTGTCCCCTTAGAACACATGCAATTGTCACATCCTGAAGAGAAATGCAGTGGCTAATAAATTATGGGCTGTCATCATAGAGAATGGTGGGCAACTCCAGAGTCCTTCTCAGTTCCTGAGGTTTTGGGCTGGGCATGCACAGGGTCGAGGAGGGGTACCTTGGTGCAGCACCCGCTCATGTTGATCCCTCTGTGAAGCACAGGGGAGGTTGGGATATTGGGATCATAGAAAGTGCATGGCCTGTAAGCAGTTTCTACTGGTGAGGCTCTACAAGTGTTGGAAGCAGGGGGGTCTATTCCCAGAATGAATGGCCTCTAACTGGTTTCTAGGGGACAGCCATTCATTGCTACCATGCCGCCAGTGCCTGGGAAGACAGTTTCCGCTATCTTGAGGACTTGTCTTCTGATGCCCTAGAAGGCTTGTCCCCTCTGTCCGTTCAATGCCGCTTTCTAGACCACATGAATTCATTGTATCCGGAGTCCCCACCCAGCACCTATGGGGCTCCAGGAGCTTTCCAAAAAATCACCACAACACAAGTTCCCACTGGGCTTGTGAAATGTGTGGTGGTCCCAACGTCGATGTCCCCCCGTACCCCCTGAACACCCACATATCCCCACCCTCTCCTCCTGGCCAATTGTTGGGAAAGCTTGCAAAGTCAGCAGTAGAAATAAACCCAATGCTACTTTAACAGAGTGGATTCGCTTTGCAGTTGTCCATTCTTCTATTGATGGCTTGAGTTCTACAAAGACATAAAATGTTTCAAAATAAAAATCTTGTTTATACCAAATATCCTTTCTGATGTCCTTTAAGAAATAAAACCAAGAGCACAGTTGGTAAAGCAATTCTCTTAATCCACTCTGTGCAGTTGAGTGCTTTTCCTCATTTCCTGCCTTGACTGTTAGATCTCGGGGAAACGCTGACCTTGGCTCATGACATTCTCTCTGTCTTGGGAGCCATCTCCTCTGCTGATTGGGTCCCTCTGAAGGGGAGACTGGTTCCTGTAGTGATGCCGGCCTCATAAACCTGAAGAACCACTAGCTGTTACCATGTCCCTTACTCATTGACAAATAACATTATAATACTATAGAATTTTAATTAGAATGTACATAATACTGTATTCTGAGAAGCTATGTGACCTTGAGTAAGTAATTTCATTTTTTGGACTTTTAGTTTCTTCATATGTAAAAACAATGACCTGCCATGTTGCCTCATAGTTTGGCTAAAAAAGTGTTGAAAACCTACCTAGTCACAGCCTTTAGTACTAGTGATACGAACAAAGATCTTCAGGCCAGTGGGTGAGTAGCATCTGCATAACATGTTGCCTTGTACAAGGTGTTAAGATGCATTGTCTCATGTTAGTTCGACATTGTTGTAGGTATGATGATTTTACTCCCTTTACGTAATAATACTAACTAACATGTATTGTTTTCTACATGGCAAGCATTCGTTTAAGCAATCTGCATGTTTTAACCCATTTAATCTTCACATCAACATTGTGAGGTATAGGCACTGTTATTATTCCATTTTGTAGGTAAGGATATCAAGGCACAGAGAGGTTAAATATCTTGCCCAAGATTACATAGCGGATAAGTGGTGGATCTGAAGCGGAGTTCTCACTTGCAAAATGTTAAATTATGTAATTAGCATAAACCAGCTGGTAAGGGAGGGACTCAGATGCTCTCTCAAATGCCAGCCTTTTTCTCTGTCCATGCTGCCTCATGTTTACATAATATCCAGGGCATTTATAAACAGTTTTTAAAAAATCGTTACAGAAACTACATGTCCATATGGTATATAAGCATACACTTATCTCTGCGTATTTAGACAATGTCCCTCAACTATGTTTGTACTAAGAAGCCAGCAGACACTCCTCATTCTGATTAGCACAGGGGAAAAAATGATGAAGGACCTTGAACTGGAGACTTCACCATCTTAACAGTCAGCATTTATGCTGAAATGTGCATTGTTTTCAGCAAGAAGTATGATCCCGGTTTTCAAAGGTCGAATAAATCACCTTTAAAGTCGCGAAAAGGTAAACAGACTGATGCCTGGGCAGCTTTCCTGAGTTTATGAGGTCTTCTGGTAACAGGGATACACAAAAGCCCCATCAATCACCCCACCCCACCCCCAACTCCCAAAGCATTTATTCCTAGGGGGGATCACTCTACCATACAGGGTAATTTCTCCTAAAACTATTATTAGGAAATATTAAATCAAATGAAAATGGAAGCCTCCAGAGTAAATATACCTTCACAGAAAAGCACTTTCCCTCTAGCCAAATTTAAAAAATGTAGCTGTGATTCAAAGGAGGCCGAGAGGATGGTAGGAGTATTGGGGTGGGTAGGGGGAGGGAAATAAGGGGAGAATGGCAGGGAGAAGGAGTGGGGAGATATCCAGGGCAGGCCTACATGACATGACATAAACAAAATAGTTGTCACTGATGAAAAATAATTCTGCAGTGCACCGCAGGGCATGTTTGCCTGCCAGTCATGTTCCACTTTGCTGGTATCATCTTTTTAGGTCTCTACAAGGGCTCTACAAACCTTCTTTCAGCACATTCTTAAGACATATATATATACTCTCACTGTAAATCTGTAAGTCATCCTGGAAATGACTATTCCGTACAAGAAAATAATGTCTTTTAAAGACCTCTTCATCAGAGCACTTAAATTCTGTGCTATTATTTCACCATCATGTAATGAGAGCCTGCCTGGTGTAAACAAAAACCCTTTAAAGAAGTGATTACAGTCATGCCTTGCGAGCTGCCAAATGGATCCTCGGCTGTCCAGCCAGATCGAAGTCCACGCCTAGACCCCTCTGAGATTTAGTCTGGTTTTTCCTCTGGATGCAAGAAACAGAGCAAGCCAAGTCCTTCCTTCTAGAGAAGCTTCCCTTGTCCTGTAGTGTTTTCTACCGTTCTAGACTCTTTGGGAACATTTGCAGAGGAGGCATACTGAGTACTTTGAATTTTATAAGAATCTGATTTCAGAATTTTATTTTCTTATTCATTTTTCACATAGGGAGAAAAGTAAGGGAAAGAGGGTTGAGGAAGAAGATGAAAATTCAATTTCTTTTAACTCTTGCTTCTTTTGAAATCAAATGGTGTCTTATTGAGTCAATCTCATTTAAATTTGATTTTTGCTTCCTTTTTTTTTTCTCCAAGTGAATTTAGCCTGGGATTTATCCAAATCAGGCTGAAGAGACCACCAACCGTTCTCATCAACCAGAGACCTAATTGTGGTCATTTATTATAGTCACTTATCTGATAGGAGCTTCATTATCTGTGATAGTTTTACAGGGACAAAATCCACCAGGCATCCAATGGAGCATATAAACATGTTACCTTGTGGCAGGGTGTCTGTTACTTACTGTCAACACTAACTGGCCCTAGTCACCTATCTGCAGCTTATATGAAGTAACGATGAGTTTAATAAGCTCCAGTGAAAGCTACAATGTAAACATCACATCAGGAGCGTTTGCCTTGTCAGGCCTCTTAAACAAATAAAGGTGATGGAGAAGTACAAACAGAACTGGATTGGAGCCTAATGAGATTCCATTGCTGCTTCACTGCAGACTAGAGTATCATTACAGACAATGCATCACAAGGGACGCTGCCCAGAAAATCTCTTCGACTGAAGCTCACCCCAAATTCTGATTTGGGGTTTTGGGTGAATTTGCCATCCATTTGGGATTGAATATATGCTGAACAAGGGGGCTGATTTTTCAGGATTGTTATTTTCAGAAAATACCTAGTACAGTAAATCACTAGGTTTTGAAAGGTAGCACCTTGAGCATTATACAGCTCAGCTACCATTAAATGGACCTACATTTTTTGTTAGAAAATTTTCATTTGTGATGAGCAATACTGTAGGTTTCACTTCAGCCCCATTGGAATAAAACCACAAACCATGCTATTAATAGATAGCAAAGTATGCGGGCTGCACAAATCAGAATATCCAAAGTTATTTTTATACAGCCCCACTCCATAGCTGTACCTACTACATATAAATATGTGGCCATTTGAACATCCTTATAACCTTAGCCTGGGGGAGGATGGGAGGGTCCCTTGCCCACACAGGCAGAGCTTTCCTTGCACTCATGGAGAGAGGGCCTGTTATCTGAAAGACATGAAGGGGGACCAGCCCCCCCCAAATTCTCTCTCCCCTGGCTTCCTCTGAGTCTTCCCTGATTTCTGCTAGTAGGGATTCACTTCATTCTTCTGGTATTAAAGTATATTTTCTCTTTGAGTTTAAAATGTAAACAGCTCTGGGAAGGAGAGCATATTAACGCCTATTGACAGAGTGGCTAGTACAAAAGAAGTCGTTAGAAGACCTGGGCTCAAATCCCAGCTGGACACCTCCTGGTTAGGTGAGACTTGAGAAAGTGCCTACCTTTTTAAACTCTTAGTTTCTTCATCTGTAAAATGAGGATGCTGGGTTTTTTTTTTTTTTTTTTTTTTTTTGGCGGTATTTTAGAGTTTAGGAACTAGTAACAGATAATCAATGTAAATGTGCTATTATTGTTAGCTCAATGTGTCATGATTAGCCCAATTATCTAACTTTATCCCAACGGAATAGACATGGAATAAGGGAGATTTGATGGGAAAGAAGGAGCTCAGAAGAGAAAATTGTTCTGCGACGGTTTCTCAAAATGCATTATGCAGAATAAAAGCTCTTTCTGCCATTATCAAGCATTATTTAAAAAGAATGCTGTGGTCAAATGCGTTTGGGAAAGTAAGATTTGATAAATTTCTCTAATACAGGACACTCTCAGAGCCTTTCGTAAAGTAATGTAAAGTAATCTCTAGGAAGAGGATTAATATGCAAATTTATTCAACGATGAACTCTCTCTTTTTCTTCAACAATTTCCTGAGAATAAGTATTCCTTAGAGCTCACAGTTAGAAATGCTAGCTTAGAGGACCAAATTCTGTTTTGAAAGCACAGGGCTTGGTGGTCCCTTATATCCTGAATTTTAGGTAGCAAGGGGTAGAGTGGGGATAGGGTTGATGCATGGTGGTTGCCAAAAGTGAGGAGAATTTCCTAGGAAGGTGAGATAAGAGGGAATTGAAGGCAAACACTATCTTTTTTAGAGTTATAATTAGGGCAGTTTAGTGACCTGGCTTAAATCCTTGGAAACAGGTCAATGACCCCTAGAAGCCACCCACAGGGCTATGAAGAGAAATGAATTGGGAAATATTGGGTTAGGTAAGTTTCTCCACTGAAGGATTTCTCGCAATGCGCATTCGGATTCTCACAGTCAGGGGAGAGGCAAAAGAGAATAAAGAGGAGGAAGCAGGGAGAGGAAGAGAAGGAAAGTGATGGGAGTGACCTGGGAGTGGTGTAGGGCCTGGTAGGCTTTTCAGAGACATCACTGCCAACATTCCTCTGATTGACTCCTCTATTGGCATGTGAGCTTTGCCTTAGTCCTACTCTGGAAAACTGGCTTGTAAGTGTGGTGCTGTGGTCAGCAATGGGGAATAAGGATGGCTCGGTGCAAAACTGTCACAACAGGAGAAGAAAACTTCAAGTATTCTGCATGACACTGATGGGGCGGAGAATTCTACGTGCTGGAGACAAGGTAGTCCTTTCTGCACAGTCCTTCCTGGGTGCTTCCTGAGGGGGAAGGACCAGGATGTGTGGGGGTCAATTTAAAAAAATTTTATTGATACATAATAGATGTACATATTTTCAGGGTACATGTGATAATTTCATACATTCATTTAATTTGTAAGATCAAATCGGTGTAATTGGTATATCCATCACCTTAAATATTTATCTTTTCTTTATGCTAGAAACATCTGAATTCTCTTCTAGCTATTTTGAAATATACAATAGATTTTTGTAAGCTGTAGTCATCCTACTGATTTATCAGACAGGAGACATTTGGATGTATTTGTCCAGGTCTGTGCTGCTGCCAGGCACAACCTCAAGACCTGCAGGTCATGGGCCAGAGAGAGGGAAAGATCCATTTGTGGGGCAAATGATCAACTCTCCTAAGCTTCGGCTTTGTCTGTGCCTAGAATGATCTTTGGCCTGCAGTAGAGGCTTAATAAACATTGGCTGACTTGAATAGGACATATGTGGAATTTAAGAGGGAGCTATAACCTTAGAATTTTCCTCTCCATGGCCTTGAAGCACTATTTTTCTTTAAATGGAAAAAAATAAACGGAGCTGTATAAGACAACACTAAGAATAACATCAATGATATTATTGGCCTTGTTTTAGTAATGGGCGCATTCCCCCAAGGCAGGGCACAACGCAAAGTCCATCTGCCATTGTCCTGTACTGTGCTTTTCATCTCTACTTATCTTCATTTCTAATAACTCTCCAAAGGGCAGGAATCTCAAACCCTTCCCACTCAAATATTCCTACCACTCTTAATTCATAAAACATGTTATCAGAGGAATTCTTTGATAAAGTGAGAATTCCTTTTAAATAATAAATTTGGGTATTAAGAAAGAAGTTTTTAAAAGCCTGTGACTACAGAGGACGGGAAAACTTGGGTTGAGAACTTCTAGGGAGCCAGAGACCCTGGGCCACTGTGTCTTGGAGTATGCGACATGTGCTGAGGAAGACTCTGTCTAGGTCTGTAAAGGGGCTTCAGATGGGGTGGATTCTTCACTAGTGCTATAGATTGAACCGTGTCTTCCCTAAATCCACAGTTGAAGCTCCAACCCCCAATGTGACTGTATTTGGAGATAGGGCCTATAAAGGAGTAATTAAGGTTGCATGAGGTCATAGGTGCGGGGCCCTAATCTGTTAGGGTTAGGATCTTTATAAGAAGAGATACTGGAGAGCTGCTCTTTCTCTGTCTCCCCACCATGTGAGGATACAAGCCTGGAAGAGGGCCTCGCCAGGAACTGAATCAGCTGGCACTTTGAACTGGGACTTCCCTGTCCCCAGAACTGTGAGAAAACAAATTTTTATTGTTTAAGCCATGCAGTCGATGGCATTTTGTTACGGCAGCCTGAGCTGACCAAGACAGGCAGCAAAGCTGCAGTTTGCTTCTGAGATTTGCCATACAATTGTCAATTCTAAAGAACCTTTTTTCCTGTCAATGTTGGTCCTGAGCAACAACAGATAGCACTCAGCTCCTCTTTGCTTGGCCTTTCCCCAAATTCTTCCTGTTGCTTTTCTCATTGAAAAAGATGTGGCTCCGTAGACACACACCCTGCTGGGCTGTAAAGGGGAGCTTTTTTTCTCTCAATCTGTTTCCCCTCGTCCTCGAGTCCATTTCTCCACTATTTTTAATGATATTCAACCCCCATATAGTAGACACACACGAGAGAATGCCAGAGATACAGGGATGCTTTGATACATGGATGACATGCCCCGTTTTTAGAATGGCAATGAAAACAGTATGTGCCGAGGCTCTTCCTCAACAAGTGGCGAACGATCCACACTTCCTAGCAGGAAGCCCAGGCTGAGGTCGTGGTTTAAGACTCAGGAAGGACATCTGTGATGATAGAGCTCAAAAAAGCACATGGCTTCTTGAGTTTCTGGGAGACTGAGTCGATTATTTATTAGGAAAAAAGTATGTGTTTATATATGTACAAATGCTCAGTTATTTAAAAAGTCCATGAATTCATAGCAGTGAGTGTACACTGCACTCTGTCACTTGAATAAATAATTGTGTTTGACATTTTCTTGAGTTTCCTTGTATCTTCTTAGAGTCTCTCTTCACCTCATACTTGGTCAAGGAATTTGACCGGGTGTTAGTTGAAGAACTGAGTCATGAGAAAACTGTCAGAATCTCCATAGGTTTTAAAAATTCCATATTTTTTAAATGGTGGTGGGCATAAAGAAATCAAATATGGCACCAGGTGCCTTCTGTTTCCACAGAAATGTCACATCAGGGTCCAAACGACTTATTTTTAACAGCACAAACTGCTGACCTGTCTCCAGAGAACCAGAGTTTTCATTGGAATTCTCAGGAGCAGGGCTCAGGCGGGTGAGCGGGGGCGGGGGGTGGCGGTGGGAAGACTTCATGTCCTTGGCAGCTGAACCACCACACTGATTTAGAGTTTGGAAGCCTTGAGCAGTTAGCAGATCACCATGCCATCTGCAGGCATTAATTGGCTACCCTGACCACCTGCTGCTGAGGGTTTGCTTTATTTGACAAATGGCAAATGAGACTAGAAGGTTAAAGAGCAGTGATGACTAGCTTCTCATTTACCAAGTGTCTACAATAGGCCAGCTATTGTACACCTATTTTGTCTAAGCTTTGTAAGAAGATTTAGCATTGTGATTACGACATTATATAGCAATATAGGAATTATCCTTGTGTTCATTTTCACATGAGAAAACTGAGGCTCAGAAAGTGACTTACCCAAGGCTAAGTGGCTAATAAGCAACAAAGCTGGGATGAATGCAGCAGTCTGTACCCTGACACGTTGCCACTGCAAATAAGCTGAATGACCTGCACTTTATTAGTCATTTAAAGAGTGCACGAAATTAATGGATGTCTTGTTTTTCTTATTCTTTGCAGACCTGATGGAAACAAGACACACTTTTACAAGACCCTGAACAATGCAGGATTAGGGGTTCTGACCACTTGCACCATCGAAAGTTCTTTCATAACTTTTGACTCTCCCAAAACTTAAGTACTAATATCCCACTGTTGACTGGAAACCTTCCTGATAACATAAACAGTTGATTAACACATATGTTGTATGTTACATGTATTATATACTGTATTCTTACAATAAGGTAAGCTATAGAAAAGAAAATGTTATTAAGAAAATCATAAAAGAGAAAATATATTTACTATACATTGAGTGGAAGTGAATCATCAAAAAGGTCTTCATCCTTGTTGTCTTCACCTTGAATAGGTCAGGAAGGTGGAGGAAGAGGAAGGGTTGGTCTTGCTGTTTCAGGGATGCAGAGGCAGAAGAAAATCCACGTATCAGTGGACCTGCACAGATCAAACCTATGTGGTTCAAGGGCAAACTGTGTAAGAATATTTACAAACAATAGAGACAATTGCCTAGTTGCAGAGTGTAAGGACACAGATACTGGCAGAAGAGACACAGAGGATAAGATGACTAAAACTCCTGGTAACATAGGACAATAGAATCATTGGGTATTGGGAACTAAAGGCCATGTGGTCACGCCCACATATTTAAATTCCTTGAGAGCAGGGACCTTGTCTTATGAACTAATGTAAAATGATGTAAGATATATAGTAGATGTTCAGAATTCATTACTAAATGAATGAGTATATGATTATATATAGATCTCCTGGCTGATTCTCCCATCCCCTCCACAGCATTTTGTTTGCATGAGGAACATTTACTACAGTGCACCAAATTAGTGCTCAGCCTTTCCATGTTTGTGGTCCCTTTTGAAATGCTCAAGTATTTGGCTGCACATTTGACAGGATTAAATGTTTAAAACCACATACAATGACCAAATAATAATTAATACAGAATCACTACTGTTACACAGCAAAAATAGTGTTTGAATAAGCATCCATAGTTTCTGGACACTTCACTTGTTCACTATGCAGACGTTGTTGGTTACACACTTTTCCGGTGCAACTCGTCTCCCGTCACAGAGGCTAAAAATGTCAGATGCTTGTTTCTTAGACTTCCTTGCAGCCAGGCCATGGCCATGTGGCTCAATATTGGTAAATAGTATTTGAGGGAAATGTGACTCTAAAAAAGAGATCATAGGAAACATCTTTGCTGAATACTACCATTTTTACCTGTGAGGACTTGAACTATGGTAGACATTCTGCATTTACAAGAATAGATGCTTAGAGACTAAGTTGATGGGCTTGGGTTTGGAAATTGGAAAAATGGAATGAGCCTGGGATTTAAGGACATAATTGAGCTGCTGAACCAATCATGGGACTGCCTTTCTCCAGATTTTTGTTATGAAAGATAATAAATATTCTTATATTATATCACTTTTAATCGGGTATTCTATTAATGGCAGATAAAAAGTATCCTTGAGTACTCTTACTGTTTGAATGTTTGAACAGAACTAATTCCTGACATTTTCTAGTAATATGTGATTTTTTGGGGTGCAAGCTTGGCACTGTTCCCTCTCTACACAATATTCTCTCCCTATTCAACTTAATGATTTAGCTGATGAGCATAGCGGTTGGAGTACTCATGCTCACTGTCCACAGTGGGACAGTGTACCTGTGAAGTGCTCGAGGGGTATCAGCGTGTGGCAGCAGCCCAGCTGAGAAGCACTGACACGTTGAAATGCTCTGCCTCGGTGTCTTCTCTTTTGTGGATTGCATTTTTCCTAGAGGGCTGGAGGGTAACTTATTGATCATCACATCCCCAGGGCCTAGCCAAGAACCCTCTGGGTAATCACAATAATGACTAATATATTAGAGCCATCCAGCAAGTATCCAGCCATTGTTAACATAACGAGAGCATATTACATGGCTGGATACTTTCCAGACGGTCCTCGTACATTGACTGTTTTGTGCCAGGCACAACTTTTAATTAGTTTGGATATATTAACTCATTTAACATCATAACATCCAAAGAGATGGTGACCCAGGCAGTATGGCTCAGAGACCCTTACACGTCACCTCTGACTAATAAGAGCTTTCTAGCAAACCTTTACTGAATTGAACACAACTGAAATGGCTCCTTGACATCATGCTCTCCTTGTGATAGACGCTCAGTAAGTATTTGCTGGTTGGAGTCCAGCCCCTGCTCAATTACTCAGGGTAAACCAGGGAAGCGTCTCTGGAGAGGCTGTGCTTTGAACGGGGCTCTGAAAGAGACAGATGCTCCTGGGCACATGGGAACTGTTTCCTTCAGGGTCCCCAGCTCAGGTTCAGCCCAGGTCCTGACTCAGCAGGCGATGATATCTGTGTGGCAGACCACGGGGAATAAGTGGTGACTTTAGCCCAGCACTTAATGGAAAAAAATCCTTTGGCACATTTAACTTCTCTGCTGACAGCCTGATCAGAGGGCAGGAAGAACTAGATGGTTCTCCCTGTTTCCTAGGGTTGGGATTTCTCTGAAGTCAACTGAAGTCTGATCTCACCATTTTTGCCAATGCGGAGAGGGTGGGAGAGAGCTGTGAGTGAGAGAAAGGAGTAGGTGAGGCTCTCTGCTAGTGTGCCCTACTCGTGGCATCAGTGGGGAGGGTGGCAGGGGCTGTGCATTCAGAATACAGCGACATCAGGGAAGAGTCAGAGATGGGGAAGAGACGGCTTTGTTTTATTCACGGTGTTATATTTTGTATGATACTAACTAAATGCTAACTTTCAGAAGTTTATAATACACAAAGAGGATATGTATTTTAAAACGCCTGCAGGAACGAGAGATATACTATATTTAATAGAGCTGGAGAGAACCTGTGGTTGCTATAATAACAATAATAATAACAACAATAGCAATTTAATTGTTACTGTACCTCCCCGTGTCTGACAAATAGAAGTTGTGTTGTACGATCTCATTTTTGTCCTTCGAGAGTAGGTGCACGCATCTGTCATGTGGTTGGACAAGCCGATAAGATGTCCCTAGTGTGGTTTGAACATGGGCATGAGGAAGCCTTGAAGGGTCCTGTCACTCCTTCTCCATTTATCATGACCTCTTTAGTCCCAACCACCTGTGATAGGTTTTCCATTTTATATATTACTGGAATGATTTAACACTTCTGAAATATGTGACCATGGATTTAGCTGCAAGCAACAACCCTTTGAGCTGCTGATTGCTCTCATAGCACTCAAGTGGATGGGCTGTTTTTCTAGGACCCGTGGGACATTTCTATTTCCAATACTCAATCCAGTCCACCCACCAGTGGGGACTGTGTGGGCACAGGTGACACCAGGTGTAGCCTTCCCTGCTGGGCTATTGTTTCTTCCCCCAATGTGACCACAACCTCTTGCTGTCTGAAGTTGATAACAGGACCATAAATCTCTCTTCGGGCTGCAACGGGGCACCCGAAACCTCAGCCCAGGCTGGATGTGAGAAAACAAGACAAAACATTATGATGCGGTATTTTCAAGTTATCCAAGGAGGTACCAGGAAATCTTGGTGGGTTACGGGCAGCAATAGCATTCCTCGAGTCACTGTCTACCTGCCAAGTAGATCCCTGTCAGTGAGATGAATGGCACTACCTGTTGATAACATCTACCTGCTAGCTCTGTGTTAGTTTTTTAAACTCGTCAGCAAGTCTGTGGATGCTTCTGCCTGTAATAATTTAATGGTATCAGGCAGAATCAGAGAACTTGCCTGGGATTGTGCTGGCCCTGTAGAGAGCTGGGGAATTGATGGGTTACCACTACCTACAAGATGTAGACCTAGCTTTTAAGGATCTTCATCATCTTGACCCTTTTTACCATGGTCAAAAGAAGAACTTCTAGCAGTGAGGTCTTTCTGTAATGGCGTTTGCCACCTCTGATGGCCGAATTGTTCAGATAGAAATGCATAAAGCATACATTGTATGTATCTTTCCTATGCATCTAGAATAGTACTAATTATGTACTACACTTGAAAAGCAGAAAAAGTAGTCACTCAAAACATTTTCAGTGTTCTGTGGTTCAGAGGAGGAACACTGAATGTCACGGTCTTTAAGGAAAAAGGCAAAGCTTTATCTAAAAGAGGAATTG
Source organism: Indri indri (assembly GCA_004363605.1). NCBI lineage: Eukaryota > Metazoa > Chordata > Mammalia > Primates > Indriidae > Indri > Indri indri. The sequence goes on along the minus strand of RJWJ010006700.1, from coordinate 43,402 downwards.
TTACCAAGGATAGAACTCTTTGTAAGGGCCCAGTTGTATGGGATGGGTGGGGAGAACGGGAGAGAGCAGAACTATTTTGGCCTGGAGAACGTCTCATTCTCTGATGCACAACACACACACACACATGGTTGTACAGCATGGTAGAGTCTGGTGATCTCATTTGACTGCAAAGGATGGTCAGTGGGATGGCCTCCCTGTGGGCTGCTTACTGCTGAAGTTGGTCGGATATGGACGCGACCAGCAAAGGTTCACTTAACTCCAGGTCATGCCATCTTTTCGTGTTAATACTTACTATTTATTTCTTCTTCCCCACAGCGGGTCTAGCCCATCATGACAAGTGGCATGACGACCTTCAGAGAGGGAAGCCCATGGCATGCCTTGCAGCAGGACTGTACCTTGAAGTGATTTTGATGTCTTCATCTCAATTAGGTTAAGTCCACAAAAATAGTGTCAAAGGGGAGCATACCTAGAATGCTTTGGAAGATTATGATAAACACTGCTGATGCTTTGCAGCTGGGCCCATCATCAGTGCATTTCACAGTAAAATTTTATGATGCGTCCAGACACCCAGCTGCTTGTGCTGATGGGACAGCATTTCCTCTGCTACACCATTCACAGCTGCCCGACCTGGGACTCAGTTTCCTTTTCCACCAACTTCTTTCAAATGACAATGAAACTTCATTATCACACAGCTCCTGGGAGAAAATGTGAGGAATGTCACATCCAGGAACATAGTCTATAGAGGCAACTTCATTTCATTAGACATAGAGAGACTATCCCATGGTACCCAGTAAGCAGCAGGGCTAATTCGGAACTCTAGGAAGCATTTTCAAAAGGGCCAACAATCCCCTTTTTAAGCACAAAACACCCAATATGTCTCTAGTGGGCAGAGTCCCTTAGTTTTCTCATACAGGATAATATAGTGGGTAAAAGAGTGGGCTTTGAAATGAGACAGGTGTGGCATCATATCTCAGCTCACTGCTTATTCTGAAGTTGGTTTCCTCATTGGCAGACTAGGTAGCTTATACATTCCTGCAGGGTGATGACAATTGGCTAAGGCTGCCTGTAAAGCATTTAGCTTGGTGCCAGGCACATACTAATGCTCAGCTGATTGTGACTATTGTTATTATGTACTGGATGACTATACTGCATTCTAAGAATGAAATAGTAGAGGTCATCTAGTCCAACTTCATACCATATACATGGCATCCCTTCCTAGTGAAGAATTCTTGCAGGGAGGGACTTATAGTTTTGCATTGGGAGCAGGCACAGTGGCCTTAATTAAACCTGACTGTAAAAAGGGAAAATTCCATCCCAGATCATCTAACCAATTCCAAGAGCTGCTGTTTCCTGGCAGTTTCATCTAATAGCCTTTCTTCCCTTGCAGAGGCAAAGAGAGGTAAAATTTGTTTTTTCCCCTTTAATGTTTTTTACAATTATACAAGGTATACATGAATATTTGCTCCTTGAAAAACTAAGATATTAGAGACGTAAGAGTATAATCTTCCTTGACCAATACCCTCTGTCCTCCTGTTCTCCTCCTCTGCTCTCAAACCCACGTTATGCACAGTTGCTGGATTGCTGTGCACTTTCCACACTTTTTCCTTTTGATTTACATGCTTAATGTTGTGCTCTTAGAAAGTGTTGAGACTGTGTGTTTCTAAAAATTTGTCCATTTCCTAAACATTTTCCAGTTTGTGTCCATAAAGTTTTTTGTAGTATTCATAGATTATGTCTTGAATCTCCATGGCATCGGTTGTAACTTCTCCTTTTTTTTTCCTGATGGAGCTTATTAGAGATTTTTCTTTTCTGCTTTTCATTAGTCTAGCCAAAGGCATGTCAATTTTGTTTATTTTTTCAAAGAACCAACTTTTTGTTTTATTAATCTTCCGTATAGTTTCCCTGTTGTCAATTTCATTTAGTTCTGATTTGATCTTATTAATTTCCCTTCTTCTGCTGGGTTTGGGGTCAGTCTGTTCTTCTTTTTCCAGTTCTTTGAGTCTATTCATTAGGTTGTCTGTTTGTGCTCTTTTTGACTTTTGGATATAGGCATTTATGGAAATAAACTTTCCTCTCAGGACTGCTTTGGCTGTGTCCCACAGATTTCGGTAACTTGTGTCTCCTTTGTCATTTAGTTCAAAGAATCTTTTGATTTCCATCTTCACTTCCTCGTTTATGAAGTAATTATTCAGCAGAAGGTTGTTTAGTTTCCACGACTTTGTGTAGAAATGAGAGTTTCTGTTAGGGTTGATTTCTACTTTTATTCCACTGTGGTCTGAGAAGATGCATGGTTAATTTCTATTTTTTAAAATTTTTTAAGACATGGTTTGTGTCCTAGGATATGGTCAATCTTAGAGCATGTACCATGAGCTGATGAGAAGAACATATTTTCAATGGTTTTTGGGTAGAGTGTCCTGTAAATGTCAGTCAGGCCCATTTGCTCTAGAGTTCTGTTTAAGTCCATTATTTCTGTGTTAAATTTCTGTTTAGAGGATCTGTTCTGTGCTGTCAGTGGGGTGTTGAAGTCTCTGGCTATTATGGTGTTGCTGTTTATAAATTTGTTTAGATCAAGTAGTTTGCTTTATGAATCTGGGTGCACCTAAGTTGGGTGCACACATATTTAGAATTGTTGTCTTCTGGTTGAACTGTACCCTTCGCCATTATATAGTGACCCTCTTTGTCTTTCATTACTTTTGTTGATTTAAAAACTAAGTTATCTGAAATCAAAACCACCATGCCAACCTTCTTTTGGCTTCTGTTTGCTTGAAATATTGTGTGTGTGTGTGTGTGTGTGTGTGTGTGTGTGTTTTAAGAAAATGGGCTCCAACTGTAAATGTTATTTGCACTTTTTAAAAACTTAATATGCCTTAGAAATCTAGCCATCTTAGTACATAGTGGTTACTTTCATTTCAACTGCTGCGTGCAACAAGTATTCCTTGGTATGAATATATCATTTTATTGTACCATTCACCTGTTGTTGGGCACTTAGTTTGTTTCCAACTTGTCAGTATTATAAACAACATTGCATTAAACCACCTTGAACATACTTTATTACTTTTGTTATTATTTTATTCATGTGTGTTTTTCCACGGGGAGAAGTATTAATAGAATTATCAGGTTATAGGTTGAGATCATTTAAAATTCTAACAGATTGGCTGGGCGCGGTGGCTCACACCTATAATCCTAGCACTCTGGGAGGCTGAGGCTGGAGGATTGCTTGAGGTCAAGAGTTTGAGACCAGCCTGAGCAAGAGCGAGACCCCGTCTCTACTAAAGATAGAAAAATTAGCTGGGCGTGGTGGTGATGCCTGTGCTCCCAGCTACAAGCCAATCTCTGACTCTGTTCAGGAAGGAGGCAGAGCTGTACTCAGGGAAGGGGCCCCAGCTCCAGCTCCAGCTGGTCTGTAGCAGCCATGGGGATCCTGTTGGCCTGTGCCAGGACTGATGTAGAACAAGGACAGTGACCCAGTTCTGGTCGATGCAATCATAGAGAAAGTCTGCTGAGGATTTCTGAGAATGGTCCTGATGGAAATAGAGACACACACACCCCAGCAGAAGCCCTTCCTTCCTACCTCTGGACGTGACTGCGTGAGGATGCAATGTTCAGAGCTACAGCAGTGTCTTGTGACAGGAGAAAGTAAGCTTGAGGACAAAAGCCACCATGAGAATAGTAGAGCTGAAAGACGGAAAGAGACTGTTCACCATAATGTCAGTGAACTGTTGGACCAACCCTGGAGGCATTTACCTCTGTACTTCTTGTTATGTGAGTTGTGCAAAATTACATTGTGTTCTTAATTGTTTCTCTCCTCCCTTTATGAGGGTTGTACATTGTCCACCCACTGCCATGAGATCCGAGGCACCCCTGTGAAGGAGTACACTCATCTGTGCCACTTGTGTAAGGCTTAGTCACCTCGATTGTGTTGGCCAATGGAATGGGAAAGGAAGTGATACCATATCCATGTGGGAATTTAAGGGCCTTTGCAAGGTTCCACCACCTGGCATAATAAAAATGTCATAAGAATGGAGAGAAATGCTCCTTTAGCCTGGACCCTGGGATAAAGAAGCTACCTGGTGGAGGAGAAGGGCCACTGTCAGCTGACAGCTAACATGCAGCATGAGGAAGAAATGCACTGCTCTGTTGTAAGCCACTGAGATCCTGGGGACATTTGTTGCTGCATCAGAGCTGACCGGTAAGTGAGGCAATAGATGTGTTCATGATTTGAATCATTCTAGGATTATCCTTTTGTTACTTGTATTCAAATATAGGCTTTCTAATGACTTTGGAAAAAAATTAAATTATTTGGAATTAAACATAAGGCTCTCTACGATCAAATATCTGTCTGCTTCTCATCTCTTAGCCCCTGTGTGCATCCTTTATTCTGGCAGTATTGAATTGCTGATAATTATCCTAAAATGATAAGCAATTACATTCCCATTGCTTTGCATGAGTTGGACCCTTTGTCTGGAATACAGCAAAGGAAAACAAGGGGCTCTTTCCCTTGTTTGCTTAGTTAATTCCTCCTTATACTTCAAAACCAACCCTACGCATCGCCTGGTCTACCCAGGAGGCCTTCTCGTATCTCCTCCACTTAGGTTAGTAGCGCTTTCTCGGGGGACACCTCTCCCAGAGCTTACACACTTAGAGGGAGCCATTATTATCAGACCTGCATATCCTTTCAGAATGTTATCAATGCATTTATACGTAACATAGAAAGAATATTGTCCTAAAAACCGTAACTGCTGTAATATTCTGTGTATCATTTGGCGATGAACTATGTGCTCGTCACTGGTTCGCTGACCATGTTATCTGTTCCTGACTTGCTGCTCTCACATCTTTAGAACATGGGCACAGCTTGCATGGGAGAACAGCAGGGAATAGTAGTGTCGCTATTTTCATAGGTAATTCAATTTTCATTCTTGGCCCCAAATGCCTTTCTCCCCCTGTGTTATCTGACTCCTTGAGGCTGTGGAAGGTGCTAACAAATATGCCATGAGGAAATTGGATTCAGTGACAGAATGAGCAGGCCCAGTTAGTGCCCCTCAACATGCCTGCCTCGGGCTGAGGTTTCCCAGCGCCCAGGAAAGGGACCATCTGAAAGGCGGCAGCCAGCCCCTGCCGTGTACCACCTCGTACCACCTGGGTGGCTGTCTCTCCTGCTGGTGTGTCCATTAGGCCCTGAGGCCCGGAACCATTCATCCCCTCAGACCTGTTCTGCCTGACATGTTCATACAACTCCAAAAGATCAGTCTCACCCCCTTGCCTCTGGTAGTTTCAAGATAAAAACAGATGTTCAGAAACAAGGATTTTTGTTTGTTTGTTTGTTTCTGTTTTATTTCATTATATTTAAAGAGCAACTGCTCTCGGCACTCAGATACTGCTATCTACCTCTGTTAGCTTCATTTAATTTCCTGCCAAGAATTTGTACACGAACATGATTTTAATGGGTAAAACTAGCGCTACAGTCCCCTCTCACACAAGGCTGTTCAATGGTGCTCTGTGTCCACTGTGCCTTCTCCATGCCTCTGTCAGATGAACCCCATCTAAGAGTTTTCTGGAGGGAAAACTCTATTTAAAAAAAATTTTTTTATATAAGGCTGGCGCTTAGGGAAAACCAACTGGCTCAAGAGTTTTGATCTGATTTTCTTCTTGAATTCACTTGCTTACTTTGAAGATTTCTCAGAAACAACTTTAGAAATACAAGTGCCTAAAATTATGTTCAAATATCTTTTATAACTTCCTGAAATGATGGGTGACTTACTGCCCTCATCTTGTCCCTGCCAAATCACTAAGGTTTGATCTTACACGGTGACATCTTCAGGAGCTATATAGTGTCAACAAGTGTAGAAGACCCCCATGGTTCTTCTGTGTCTATGGTGAAAGAATTTGCTAATTTAAAGCTCAGCCATCCTAGCTAACTATTTCTTTAAACAAAAATCCTTTAACTCTCGCTAACTTTCAGCCATGCTTTGAGTGTTGGAGGGTGTGAGCTTACCTCTTTTCATAGGTAATTCGGTTTTCGTTCTTGGCCCCAAATGCCTTTCTCCCCCTGTGTTAGCTTTTCCTGAAGAATCTCCAGCTCAGTTGATTTCATATGTCATGGCTCCAGTGCATACGGACTCGAGACACTCTAACCACTGCATTTGAAGAGCCACTGGAGGACGCTGGAGAGAGGAAGGGGACTTTGAGCTATGGAAACAGACCCAGCTGAAGGAGCTGATTCCAGCAAAGACAAGAGAAAGTCCAAACTTGACCCTAACTGGGACAGCAAGTACAGGAATGGTCAGGGCAAGTTAGCATGTGGCTCTGTCTAGCATCAAAGGATGCTGGAACTCTGAGGACTGAATCACTCGTCTTTCACGTGATCAGGCCCTTCATGGCAGGAGCTCAGTGCCCCTGAGAAAATGTGTGGAGTAGGTACAAGAAGCAGGGCGCAGCCTCCAGGCGCGGAGTATTGGGATGGGGCAGAAGTAGGTGAGCGGGGGGAGGAGGCCCAGTTACCTCAGGACCTGGAAAACTGGGTGCAGAGAAGTTCTCTGTAGTGTGGTTATCCAAGAGCAGAAACGAAAGAATGTTTGGTTTGTTTAAGTAAGATTTTTCCTAATTAAAAAATTAAAATCAACAATAGTCTCTGAGGTGAATGTAAAAGTGGATATAGTCGGATTGGATTCATCTTCTTGTGCACGCTTCATTGCATGTGTCCTATTTTTTCTTTCTGTCTTAACTTCATATGCATCGTATATAAAAAAACTCTATTTCTTACCCGTTTTTTAGAGATTGCATAATCAACTCGTTAACAATGCATGGAATATATTCTTTTTGAAATTTTAATTCCTTACGTTTCAGCTACATATCTCTTCAAAATATCCTATTGAATATAGTAAAATATTCTTGATGTGAGTAATTAGCCTAATTGTACTTAATATATTGGCGTATATTGTGGGGATTGGATTCATCAGTTTATCCTGGGCTCCTCATTATACTTGTATGTTCTTGGGTTTTTGATATTAACTTCTGCTGTATTTATTTTTCAGTCAATTGTATGCTTTACCCTTCTTACTTTGGAGGTTGTGTATATTCAGTGTCTGTTAGTTTCTAACCTGGAAAATATAGCATGCTTTAAAATACTAAAAACAAAAATTAAAATCAAAACATAAATCAGTGTATACAACTTGGAAAAAACTCATAGAAAAGTACAAATAGGAAAACACTTCATGATCCAATTAACCAGAAATAAACATTATTCACAATCGATACATGTCCTTCAAATCTTCTTTTTCTCTGTAATTTGAAGATTGGTATCATATAGTTTTTTCAGACAGGATCTTGCTCTGTTGCCGAGGCTAGAGTGCTCTGGCGTCATCATAGCTCACTGCAGCTTCCAACTCCTGGGCTCAGGTGATCCTCCCGCCTCGGCCTCCCAGAGTGCTGGGATGACAGGCATGAGCCACCACGCTTGGCCATGGCATCATATTTACAGTTTTAAGATCTGTTTTTTTTCACTTCACAATAATGTTTTTTCTTTTCCAAAGTTAACAGATTTTTTTAAAATAAAATTATTCTAAAGATTTTACAATATTTCCTACATAATATGGGTATTTCATAATTTACTTAATGAATCCACTATTTTTAAACATTTAGCTCCTTTCTCATACTATTCATTACTAAGCTATTTTTACATACAACCTCATACACATCTCTATTCTTTAGAATGTATTTCTTGAAGTGGAATTTTCATGGATCAGAGAGAATACTTGTGTCATCTACAAAGGTTATATGAATCTACAGCCCTGGAAGAAGTGTCTCCTTTGTCACTGACACGGCTTTCCTGAGCATGAGTCCACTGGGGACTCAACATGAGATTGGGGTGCACAGGACTCGGGGGGCTTGTACTGTGAAAATTCGCTGTAGGCTTCTGGTCTTGGCTCTGGTCACCTGGTATTTGACCTTAGGAGAGTGATTACTTCTCTGGCCTTGTTTCTTCATCTGTAATATAATGTGGTTGGATTTGATGATCTCTATGCTCCCTTTAAGCTCTTACATTTTCTTACTCCCAGTGGCAGTGGCAACAGTGAGTGAATCCCCGGACTCACCCAGTGAGTGAGCCAAATATTCACAGCGAGCACTTGGTGAACTTCGCCTTCCAGAAGAGGCCTTGCTATGCAGATCAAGAAGAAAGACAACCTTTGGATTCCGGAAAATCAAGCCCACTGCCCCCAACCCAGACCTAAGATACCAACGAAGTGTGCTCCGTCCGCAGCTGTCGCACGTTCGGGTGGCACCCTCTTCCTTTTGTGTTCCACCCATGCAGCTGAGACAGTAAATTTTTACTTCGTGGAATTAATTTCTAAGGTTTCTTATTTTTTCTGCTTTTCTGGCTGCCTCCTACGAACAGACGGGAAAAGGGCAAAAGTGAAGGCAGAGAGCAAATGCGAAATCATAAATATGAAGATGCGAACATGGGATTTCGTGAATGAATCCAGGTAGCCAGAGGGGATGGGTTGCTGCGTGAACTCAGGGGAGGTGGCCACGCTGCATTGGGCCACAGGGAATCCTGGAGACAGCCTTGGGTTCCCTCTGGCCCTTCCCATTTGCTCTGACTCAAAAGCTAAAATAGCCTCTTAGCGTTTTACGCTGGCTTCAGCAGCAAACGAGGCACACGGTGCAATCTGGTAACTGAATCAATTCTTCCTGCTTGATTGGGCCAGCAGATGCACCACGAGTGGTTCTTTGCTTCTGGTGCAGCTGAGTTGCTGTTAAAATGTGCTTCTGAGCACTTAGAAGAAGCCAGTATGTGCAAGAAACCAGTGGAGGCTTGTGGGAAGACTGCCATCCGCATGGCTAATTTATTTCACATCACACCCAGGAAATCCAGTTTATCTAAACAAATCCTAGGCCAGCAGGGAGGGCTGAGGGACAGCAACTGGGAGTGGCCATAAAATGTTAAGTATTGCATAGCTGGATAGAGCAGGACCAGCAGATCCAATGACTGTTTAAATTATTAGAGAATGTAAACTCATCGGATGACATCTAATCCGGCCATATTTCCCTCAATTATTTCACCCCAGCAGGGTTTACTTTCCCATCAGTACTGGATCAGGAGCTGTCAGCTGGTGTTTTTGAAGGGTGATTTGTTGCTCTAATGATGATACTGAAATCTGTTTATGGTTGTTTATCTAAGGGTCATCTTTCTTCTCTTGGGATTCTATTTGGGTAGCTCTCCTCAATTCCCCAAACAGAACAACTGTCAGGATTTCATAAAGGGTAAGTATCCTGACCATGCTAATTTTATGACCTATGACTGTAGCATAGTTATTGAGTCAACTATCTTAAAAAATTATGCCTTATACATTCAAGATGCTTTAAGCATATGCATATGGTTTGTTTTCTGTGCTAGTTACATATAGCACACTAATTATAAATATCAACTCTATGAGTGGTAAAAACAATAATATTCTATATTGGGACATTTACAATATCCCAGGCATTGTTCTAAGCAGCAATCCCAGGATGTGGGTACTATTACCATAACCATTTTATAAGTGAGGAAATCGAGACACAGAAAGGTTAAGTAACTTGCCCAAAGTCACACAGCCGGTAATTTTTATGCTACCTACTGAAGGTGAGAGAATGAAAGGAGCCTGGTGTGCAGCAGCACTTAACAACATTTTTAAGTGAAGTCTCCATCAGGGCAGAGGGACATGAAGGTGACCTTCCAGGGGAATCTGCCACTAAAATCAAAAGAGGCTCTCAAAAGGCTCAACATTTTCTTTAAATGGTATGGGTTTAAAAAAAATAATTTTGCACAAAATCTGCCTTCTACTTCAGAATATACGTGAATCTGTATATACGTGAATCATTCCACACCTTTGCCAAACTTGTGAATAAAGCAAATGCTCCGGGATGTGCCTCGGTTACCTTGGGTTCTCTGGTTGCCCTGACTGACCCTCATTGGCCACTGCCGGAAGGGTATGTCTCCCAGTTTGGGAACTCCAGGTGTCATGGAGATGTCCCTGGGCTGTGTGTCAGGTGAGAACCAGGTCTGGTTTTGGAGTTGCCACTGGGTACCCCTGAGATCGTGAATAAGTCACTTGCACTTCAGGGTTTGGGATTCATCTTATGGTAAAATGAGGGAGTTGGGTCCGACCCGCTGTTCTTAAACCAGATCACTGAGACTCCTCAGGGCTCCAGACAGATGAGGATGGGAGCAGGCGAGACTCCTCGTCATGTCAGTTACATACTTCACTTTTTGGACTTCCTGGTAAGAAATATGTATAGGACAGTTGAGTTCTACTTACCTCAAATATATAAATTAAAATGTTTGGGAAAAGCTAACAACTGAATGAGATGATCTCTAAGGCCAGCCAGTCTCTGAGTCCAAGGAGAAGGGCCAAGGTCCCAGCCTTCCTGAGGACCCTGTGCCTGCCTCTCTGCTTAATCAAGGTTCACTTGGGAAATGGCTTCAGTGTATTGATGGCCACTCAGTCATTTTGTCAAATTTTATGCAATATCCCCTGGACTTTTCTTGCTATGGCCAAACCTTGGCTACCTGCTTCTCCTTTGTGAGTTAGGACTGGGATTCAGTTGGAAGCATCAAATACGGTTACTATCCTTTTGATTCTTATACCTGAGTCTTTTCAAAATATCACATAGATAAGTCTGGCATATCTATCTACCTATCTATCTATATCTATCAATCATCCATCATTTTTTTGTTTGAAATAGCTTCATCCAATAAAAGTCTTACTGACACAAAGGCTATAAGGCTGGTGACTTAGTTATCTGTCTGTCCTTTAGTAAGAAATAGTAGAGTGAGCTTTGGACAGGAACCTGACATCTTGGGAACGAGAGAGAGTCTATTTGAGGAAGCTTGGGGGCCAGAATTAAGTTCCTTGCCTATCATAGGCATACAGAAGAGTGCTTCAGTCTTAAGAAACTAAAAGGTTAATTGCTTTAACTGATGGGGGAATCAATAAAAAATAGGGGAAAGAGGGCTCATGTTTAAAGCTGGTTTCTCCCAACAGCTTTTGTGGAGAGGCTTATTTTATTTATATTTTCCCATTTATATTTGCTATGCTCCTGTTCCTACTATGATCATTTTTGTCTTTTAGTACACATATGTAATTATTTTCTGTTGGGAAACAGATCTAGGAGTGGAATTGCTAGGTTGTGTTGAATATGCATGTATATATTCAGCTCTAGCAGACACCGAAGACACTTTCCCAAAAGAGCGTTGCTAACTTACACCCTCAGCAGTGTATGATAGTGTGTCTGCTCCCCATCCTTGCCATCACTTGGAATTGTTAATTTTTTTTTCAATTTTAGTCGTTGTGATAGGTATATATTGGCACCTCCTTGGGGTAGTCATTTTCATTACACTGGTGTCCTTTGATAAATATGAGTCTTAATTTTAATAGAGAACTATTTATTGGTCTTTTTCTTTATGATTCATGCTTTCTGTGTACTGTTTAAGAAATGTGTGCCTACTCTAGATACTATGTTCTTTTGCTTTATTGATTTACCATTCACATTGAAATCTACAGTACACCTGAAATTTATTTTTGGGTTTGGTGTGAAATACAGGTCTAGATTTAGCTTTGTTTTCACTGTGTGGACATCCGTGTCTTGGAAAGACCATTCTTTCGTTGCTGACCTATAGTGGCTCCTTTGTCACGGACCAATGTCCACACGTGCATGGGTCTGTCTCTAGACATTCTATTTTGTGCCATTGGTTGGTTTATCTATCTTTGCCAATCCCACACTTTTGAATTGTTGCAGCTTTATAGAAAATTATCATATCTAGTAATTTAATTCTCCAACTTTCAAGATTGTCTTGGTTATTTTTGACCCTTTGTCCTTCCATACATTTTAGAAGTAAGTTGACAATATTTTTTTAGCAAATGTTATGACTTTAATTGGGATAGAATCGAATCTATAGATTAATATATGGATAATTGACACCTTTATAATATTGATCTTCCAAATCTATGGACATGACATATCTCTGAATTTATTTAACTCTTCTTTAATTTCTTTCTAAAATGTATTGTAGTTTTATGAAGAGGTTTGCACGTTTTCAGTAGATTTATTTCTATGTATTTAATGTTCTTGTTTTTGAAAATAGTTCTGTCTTTAAAAATCTAATTTTATAATTCTTGCTGGTATAAAGGAATACAATAGTTTTTTATGTATTATTGGCCTTTTTATATAGTGACCTTACTTGTTTTTCTTATTAATTCTCATAATTTATCTTCAGGTCCATTAGGGTTTTTAAAAAACACAATGTACTTTTGATTTTGTAATTTTATGACATTTCTTATTTTGCCTTATTACATTGGCTAGGACCTCTGATATAATTAAATAGAAATGATGATAAAGGGAATATTTGCCTTATTTTTGATCTTAGCAGGGGATCTTTAAATATTTCACCATTAAGTATGATATTTTCTGTAAGTTTTTTGAAGATATTTATAATATTTATCAGAAGGAAGTTCCCTTCTGTTCCTAGTTCAAAAGTTTATTTGTTAAAATCATAAATGAATGTTGAATATTGTCACATGCTTTTGCTGAATCTGTTGAGATAATCATTTATTTTTTTCCCTTTATTTTATTCATGTAGTAAGTTACATTTTTCACTTTTTGAATATCAAACCACATCTGTATTCTTTATAATAATATTGTGGTTATGCTTTTAAAAAATCCTTTGAGAGATACATACTGGAATATTTATGGGTTGAATATTTATGTGATTTTCTACAAAATATTCTGGAAGTGGTGGGGAAAGTGTGAGGTTATAGCTAATATAAGATTGTCTATGAGTTGACACATTGTATGTGTCAAACATATACAAAACTAATGAAGGGCACTGGAGGTGGAAGTCCTGGCTCTCCACTGCCATTCTCTGACTTTATCCTAGTGGAGGTGCTTGTACCCCTCAGGATAGCCTTGTAAGTGTGACATCCAGGCTCCCCATGTGGCTGTTACTGGCATGGGTAGTGGGAGGGCTATGGTTTTTTTCTTTTTTTTCTTTTTTCTTCTTGTGGTGTCTGACTGGAGTAGAATAGCTATTGTTTAAAAGTTTTCTGCCTTGTTATCTTTATCCTTTCCTGGTTCTTTGGCTAGAGAGAACAGGCTTTTGTCAGGGGAGATTTTGGTCTGCACCCATTGGTATTCCATAGTTATTGACTTCTTCAGCTACAAGTCTGGGATATATCAAACAATAAGAGAACCCAGGAATATCCTACTGTACCAATGCCCAGTTCCTGAGGTCCCTAGACAGTCTGCCACCTTCTCTCCACCTTTCAGAATCATCTTATGTATTTTTTATATACAGTGTCCTGGGCCTTTAGATGTACTTGGTGGGAGAAATAGGGGAAAGTGCCTCTATTCCATCTTTCCAGAAGTCTCTTTGTATTTTGATTAGTAAAAATTACCAGAAGCCATTTCTTTTGACTAGTAGGGGGTCTCTTAATCATTATTTAGTTTGCAGGGGTCTTGACTTCTTCCCCATCCCACTGGATATCATGTACGTCTACTATATTACTGGCATCCTGGTTATTGGATATGGGATGCTGGGACCTCAGAGAGTGAGAGATAAACTCATGAATATTCTGGAGCCTAATACTTTGTGAAGTTTCTGAGCCCAGTGATCTGGAGAATGTCAAGAAATCCACTCCAAAATAAATAAAGGAAAACCCTCCACACCTTGTACTACTTATCACTAAGAAAAAGGCATAATATTTAGAGAATCTCTTTGAGTTTTAGAGATGACACCTACCACATTTGAGTGTATTCCTGTGACCCATTTATTGTGAAAACTATAATGCTGCCAATTTTAAGGGTGTCTAGATAGAGCAAGAGAAGGCTTGGTAGCTAGTCCATGCTTCTGTACAAGTTACTCTTCCACTTGGGTTTTCTGATTCAGCAGACCCAAAGGTCGGAAAAGTTAAGTAGGTGGTGATGCTGTGTGAAATCTTTGGCAAGCTATAACAAGAGAAGCTACAATTAGGAAAACTTAAGAATTTTTAAGAGACCCTAGGATTTTAGAGTAATGTCATATGCCCTTAAGTAAATAATATTTCCTTTTGAGAAATAGGTCTTGTCTTGCTACTGGGTCATGGCTGAGATTCAACATCTGATTATCATATTATAAGTGGTCATGTAACCTGAGCTGCTCAACACAAACTAAGAATTATCTGATCCCTTAAGTCATACAGTTAGGCATATGCAGCAGAATTCTTATCAAATTGAAGTAGTTGAGAGAGTTCAAGCTGTTTTTAAGGCAACAAATATATTGCATGAGCAAGTGACTCAAACTGCCATAACAGTCTCCTGCTTCATTTCCACTTCTTCCTGCATACATTTCTATGAACCCATGGGAAATTCTTCAAGATTAGTTGATTGAGAAAGCAAAATTGGGCTTGATTTACATACAGTTTTGCATGATAGATTAGCATCACCTGGAAATAGATTATTGTGGCATTATAGTCTTAGTGTTGGTACTGAAGGAATAAGTAAAGGTAAGTCATGTGGGCATGACTTCAAGTAGCACATGGCTTACTTTGGTTGGACAGAAAGATGTCTACAGGTCTGAATTCATGCCATTCATGGGTGGACACTAGTCTTCTGACCCGGGACTTAGGAGGATTGGTGACACAGAAGTGTGGGAAGGGTATGAGAGTGAATCTCCAAAATGGGAATAGAATGAGAAGATATTTGTGCCCCATGTAAAAGTTCACTAAGGGGCATCTACTGTAAAGAAGGTGCAAGAGGACACAATGACCCTTGCTGTGCACATCATTCAGCCTCTTTTTCCAGCCACTCCAGTTGTTGCTCAATGGACTCATGAATAACGTCACCATGGTGGTAGCCACAGAGGTTAAGCATGGGCTCAACCAGGTCTTCCTTTCACTAAAGCTAATGTAGCTTGTGCCACTGCTGGATACCCAGCCTGCTAAAAGCAGAAGCCAAGTCTAAGCCAGATAAGACATCGCTCCTCAGGCAGACACCTGTTGGCAGATTGAACGTATTGGACCACTTACAGCAAGTAGAGTGTAGCATTTTATCTTTACTGGAATAGACGTCTGTTCTAGAAAGGAATTTGCTTTTCCTGTCTGCAATGCTTTTGCCTGCTTCAGCATCGGCGGACTTAGTGAATGTCTTACTCACCACATGGCATTCCATACATATTGTTTCTGACCAAAGAACTAATTTTATAATCAAAAAGTGTGGTAATGCTTTTATGCCCACAAGATTCACTGGTCTTATTTTGTACTTCATCTCATAGAAGCATCGGGTAGCATGGCTTTGTGAAGACTCGATTATTGTGCCAGCAAGAAGGGCAAAGCTTGTGTGGGCGGAGAGATGTCCTACAAAATGCATTATATGATTTGCACCAATGAGGGAATCCGTGATGCATGTTATCCCATAGCTAGGATACACTTGGGTGGGACCCAAGAGGGGAAGAGAGGTGACAGATTCTTGTAACATTTTTTTCTAATAATAATTATTCTTCATGGAGGACTTGCAAAAATTGCTTCATGTGCTTTCATCTTTGGGTTCTCCGTTGGTTTAGTGACCTTAGTTTCCAAGTGAGGAAAACTTTCTTTAGAGAATATTATAAGGAAGTAGAAGTTCTCTATTTTGTTCTCCTCATGTCACTGAGGCAGAAAAGGGGGTTGGGTTACCTCAGTGTTTAAAGGGATCAATCCTCAAATAGGATTGCTGCTTTAAAATGAGGTCAAGAAAGCACATCTATGCTCATCATTGGCAGAATCCAACCTGGACCCCATGGTCCTGACTCCTATCCATGGCCCTTTTTGGCAGACCTATGGCCTCTCCTGGAGGGTGGGGTGGGATTAGTTGACAACTGGTTAGAGAACAGGAGGTGGATGAAAGAGCATGGGTTGGGGGAGGAGAACAGCATATGGAGTCTTGGCCAGGAGGTGGTGGGCCTCTAAACAGAAACATTGCCTCTTTCACAGATTTCAGCTGTAGTACTTCATTTTTGGCTTTATATTTTTTTCTTTTTATGTCTGTTTCATGGCAGCTGTGTCCCCCATAGCCTTTGAATGTTAACAACACAGTCCAGAGTTATGCAGTAAATAAAGCAGACCAAGAGAGAACCTCCAGGGGAGAACAGACAACTGCTAGAGTCCCCTTGACTCCCATCTGCTGGGGGTCCCCCTAGGAAATGTAACAAGCATTGTCCAGGTCTTTGGGAAGAAGGTCTGTCCTTTCCAGAGGGTGTAAATTCTACAGAAAGTTCTGGAGAATGGAGAGCCTGAAAGAAAGGCAGTTTCATGGAAAAAGTTGTTCTGTGAGAGTGGCTGAAGGGAAGAGGGAGGTGGTGGACAGCCATGGTCTTAAAAGGCCTGTAGACTAGCCAGGGGGTGCATGGCAGGTGACAGTGTTAGGGACAATGGCCTAAGGGACCCACCCTGGGGTGTTTGAGAAGGTGGAGGTTGGTGGTGATGATGTTAACAATGATGTAACTACCACCACCATCATCTCCACTGCTTATTGAGAATTAGTATATACCAGGTAGTATGATAAATGGTTTATGTGCCTGATTTCATGTAATGTTTAGATGATCTGAAGGGGTTAAGTGAATTGCTGAAAGTCACTAAAGAGTGATAAAGTCCCAAATAAGGAAAGTGCTGGCACTCAAAACCATCTGTCTGACTCCATAACCCACATTTCTAACGAATATCATACCCAATTAATGTTTTCCCTTTGTCTTTTCTTATTTGACCCCCACTCTCAAGCAGCAGGGTCTTGCTTTCTGTCTGTAAAGCTCAGACCAAGTTCATTCTACTTGTGACCATGACATGTCAGCCCACAATGTGGGCATTTCTCCCTTCCTGGACTCCTGTACGAATCATTGTCCGTTTCACTTATTTGGTGCACTTAGTTTTGCCAAAAAAAAAAAAAAGCTTTCTCTTTCTGAGTGGACATATAGTTCTTTTTCTCTTAGCCTATAAGCTTCTTGAAGGTTTACTCATCTTTGTACCACCTCCCTTTCCCTCATACAAACATACCACCATGCCTGACAGCAGAGCCGCTACATAATATTGCTTATTTTTTTAAATGATAATGGAAAGGCGATGTCAAGGAGAGAAGAGAGCAAGGGACCTAGAGTCTCCAGACTTGAATTTGGCTCCCAATTTAGTCACTTACTATTTTTGAAAATTCAGGCCTCCATTTCCACGTGTATAAATCAGACATAACAATAAGACCTACCTTGCATGGTTGCTATAAAAATGAATGAGGAAACTGTTGTGAGCATCCTTTCAAAACTAAAGAATGAAAAACAAAAAATGTATGATTATGTATTTATGTTAATTAAGCTAAAATGATCTACACCCTAAAGGGAGGTTCATCCTTTTGGTTTAGGTCCTACCCCAACTTCATGGCCTTCACGTGCCTTCTGGAAAACTCTATTGTAGTGTTCCACACTGTATTGTAACACGAATCATGTAAACCCAACTCCAGAATCATGTTTTTGTGTCTCTGCTACCTGACGGTAATCACTAAATGAATAAAATGAGTAAATGAATATTTGTACCTAAGAAACACATTTCGATTTTCTGAATGGTACAGTGGCCCTACCATGGCAGGCAGGGAGAGTTCCTAAACTTAAAATAGAAGAGAAAAGATTTTTTTTTCTAGCCTGGGTGCTCTTTCATCAACTTAAAGGCCAGGAACTGAAATAAGTCATCTCTTACATTCCATTCCCGCTCTAGAATTTTACGAGGCCACGAAGTATATTGAGTATCGAAACAACTTAAAATATAAGAAGTTTGACCCAAGTTATAAAACACCCTTTTTTAAAAAATTTTACCAAAAGCTGGAACTATTTCTCCCTAGTTACTCATGTTTTATGTATTTTAAAAGATAAAACAGGGACAAAAACAAGTAGCAGCATCTGCTCTGCACATTTCTCTCCCTCTGACGTCCTCAGGATATTTTCTTCTCTGTTATTTTTTTTTAGATCACATACATCCGAGAATTAATGGATAAATTCTTCATTTACTGCTCAACAGCTTTCTGGGCTGCTTGTGAATAAAGACAGGTGGGAAGAACAAGGGAGCAAGGCCCTCAGCTTGCAGCCCTGTGTTCCAGGTGGGGAACATGCGGAGAGCCAGGAGGCGGGAGCCTGAGCATCCTCCAGGCTGAAGACTTGTTGAGTCAGGGGCACTCTGAGACAGCCACAGCCAGAGAGAACTGCCACGGTCCCTCACTTGCTGGGTTTTTTTGGTGTGTGAGGATGAAAAACTCATTCTTAAACAGTCTGAGATGATGACTCAGGACAATAAAGTGCTGAACCACAGGACAGAGCCATTTGCCCAAAGAAAATAAGAAAGGAGCTGTTGAACAGGCTTAGAGAAACCCAACAGATCTATAACAGAAACTCCTTTTGATGACATCTCACCACCACATTCTGGGTGTTGTTGAGGGAGTGCTAGTCCAGGCTCTTGATCACAGCAAGACCTTCGCTGCGGATTTTTGTGATAAAGTCAAGGTACAATTTCTTCCATCCATGCTACGAAGGGGTTATCGCTGAGGGTCTACCAGAGTGAGTGGGAATGCAGATAGTACCCTGCTCAGGATCTGAGGGCTGGGGCAGAGGGTGGTGAGACAGGCTTCCGAGTGTGTTTCTGTCTATTCCATTCTACCCTCCCACCCAACCCCCCAACACCCTCATGCTTTCCACTCTTGAAATCTTTACTTTTGCTGTTCCCTCCTAGAATACCCTTTACAATATTTCTGCATATTAGATCATACTCATTTGTTGGTAGGAACAAATGTCTTTGTCAGTTCAGGCTGCTAAAACAGAGCACCATGGACTGGATGGCTTATAAACAACAGAAATTTACTTCTCACAGTTCTGGGGGCTGGGATGTCTGAAATCAGGGTGCCAGCATGGTTGAGTGCTGATGAAGACCCCTTTCCAGGCTGCAGATGACAGACTTCTCCTTGTGTCCTCCCATGGCAGAAAGAGGGTGAGAGAGCTCTCTGGGTTTGCTTTCTTAAAGGCACTAATCTCATTTGTGACGGCTCCACCCTCATGACCCAATCACCTCCCAAAGGCCCCCCACTTCTTAATTCTATCACATTAAAGGTTAGGATTTCATCATATGAATTTTAAGGGGCAACACAAACATTCAGTCCTTTGTGCACCCTCTCTGGAAGCTTTGCTGAAGCTCCAGGCTGAGAGCCTTCTCTCCTTTGAACTTGCCTAGCACGCACCAGGTCTGACGTCCACTTGGCCTCATAAATCTACAGCTTGGTGTCAGTGGCTTTTCTTTTCCTCTTTGGTTCTCAGCCAGCCCTGGAAAGCAGGGTCTATACCTTACTCTTAACTCTGTACTGAGCCCCACCTCTGTCTCTTTCCTCACTGGCTCAGTTTTCTCCTTTGTCATCTCTCAGGTGGACTGTGGTGATAGTCTCTGCTATGGTTTGAATGTGTCACCCAGAGTTCATGCACAGAAAACTTAATCCTCAATGCAACAGTGTTGAGAGGAGGGACCTTTAAGAGGCGATTAAGTCATGAGGGCTGTGCCCTCGTAAATGGAGTGATGCTGTTATTATGGGAGTGGCTTCCTGATAAAAAGATGAGTTCTGCCCTATTCCCTCTCTCTTTTTATTGGACACTCTTTTGCCTTTTTGCCTTCCTCCATAACATGATGCAGCGAGAAGGCTTTCACCAGATGCAACCCTTTAATCTTGGACTTCCCAGATTTCAGAACCGTGAGCCAAATACATTTCTGTTCAGTATAAATGACCTAGTCTGTGGTGTTGTGTTATAGCAGCACAAAATGGACAGAGACGGTCTCTTAACTGGCTGCCCTACCAGTCTTTGTGCTCCATCCATGTGCAATACTGTCCCAAATTATCTTTCTAAGATGCAGATCTGATAATCCCTCTGCCTTGTTAAAAGCACTTCAGTAGATTCCTGTTTCATTTTCATAAACTCATGATATAGAAAGCTCTCCTCAATTTGGCTTCTTCCAACCTGTCTGGTCCCACTGCAGCCTTTCCCTATCATCCATCCTTGCTGAACAACTTGCTTTTTCTGAAACTTTTCACGATTTCAATCCCATTGCCTGGAATGTCTTTCCCAGACTTGATTACCAGGAGAACTCCTACAGCATATGTGAAGATTCAATTTAAATATTACTTCCTTGGGGAAGTCTTCTTCCTCTTAGCAGTTAATGATTAGCTTTTTAAAGTCACCTTTTATAGAACACATTGTATATGAAGATGACATGAGTAGATTCACATAAAGAGCTTAATGCAATGTCTAACACCAAGGTTGTCTATAAATGTTGGCTATTACCATTCACTATTATTATTCTTAGGAATTATGCCAGCGGGCCAAGCCCTGGAAAGGGAGACAAACACTTCTGCAATGAAGAAAGCATAATCTGGAGTGGATGAACCCAGAAAAGGAACTTCAGCTTTATTAACACTCATACATCAGTATCTGGCAACAGAGAAAGTAACCCCTTCATGCATTAAAAAGTGGTCAGCATTCTTTTTGCTATTTTATTCCCAACTTGAAAGCAGAGGCACTGAGTCCCAGCTAGTGTACATGAGGGAGTTACATGCTTACCCAGAAGCTCATTCCGGGAGTCCTGTCTTTACTTAACCAGTTCCATCTGCCTGAAATGTCTCCATCTTCTTGGTCTGTCTAGCGTCGCTGAATCCTTCAAGGTTCAGTTCCTTCCCCACCTCTTTTATAAAGTGTCTTCCAATTAGTACAGCCCATTGAACCGCTTTTTAAAATAATCTTGCTATTTTCTAGGGGTGTGTGTGTGGGAAGGGGCAGGGAGAAAGGGAGGGAAGCCATTTTCTAAAGAGGAGTCTGATGGCATTTGCTGGACTTGCAGCCTTTTCTGGAGCAAACAGACTCGTCCACATTCCTTGCTGAGGGAAGTAGATCCAGACTTTTCTTTAAGCAGGGGCACTCCACACCAAGTGACCCTTTCGTTCTGGTCGATTGAAACATGAGCACGCATTGCCCCAGAGTAGGCAGTTCAAAAGTAGTCAGAGACCTTAGAGGTAGCCTGGTTAGAGGAACTCTGCTCAAACATGGGTCCTGGCAATTACCACAACTAGTCAGATTTTCCTTCTCGAGTGTTTATTGGGATGGGCAGAGCCAGGCGGGTGATCACATGATGAGAGGCAGGGGCTGAGAGAGCAACTATCTCACTGATAGTACCTCACTAAGTAACAGAGCAACCAAGCTCCAGTGTGAGGAACATGTGATAATCCTGTCCTGAGAGCTTTGTGGGTAATGACTCACCTTGCAGTTTACTTTTGGTGAAGTCTGATTTCTCAGCTCCAGTAAGATTCCTGCCTCTTCTTAGTACTGGCCTTATAATACTCCCCAACCCTTGCCCCATTTTTTAAAGTAGGGAAGCCAATTTCTATAGAGCAGGCATGTTTCTCCTACTGTACCTTGGCAGAGCTGAGCATGCCTTAATAATAAGTTCCACTAAGGGCTGGTTGATTAATTAATTAATTAAGTTAATCATGTTGAGTTTAACAAGATATTAGAGTCTTGATATCTGGAGCTGTTTCTTCTTCCTGTGTTTCTCTCTCATAGAGAATTTAGCCTATCCCTGGGCATATAATGAGTACCGCACATATACATCATGCTTGTGGCCTAAGGTACTGGCTCTACATATCTAGAGTCATTTCTTAGCAGGTGCTGCTACACATTGGCTGAAGGAATATAGAAAATTCTACGAGCTCTTCTGGTCTTAATTTATGTCTTTAAAATAATGTTGATAATGCCTTGCCAGCTTTTGACAGGTGATGTTAGAATCAAGCTTTTAAAGTCTCCTCTTTCCCCTGCAGGTAGTGCTGATTTAGCAGTATACAAAGAAGCTTCATGTTATTTCATTTGTTTGAGCTTCACATAAACCCTGAAAAATAGTTATTGTAATTATCCCCATTTAAGAGATGAGGAAACTGAGGTTCAGAGAAGTTAAGGGATGTGGTCAAAGTCTTTCTCTCTTTCTCACTGAGATTTGGAATCCAATCTTAACCCCAGGGTCTCTCTACTAACACAAATTTTGGCTGAACACAAGTCACTGGTGTTCTTTTAGGTTTCAGGAGATCTGAAAAGTTGGAAGGAATGAAATTATGGTTTTGCCAGTGGGGAGGAAAGATAAAAGTCTCGACTTACATTCTTCCATTGAATTGAATACTTCTAGGCTTGTGGAAATATCTGTAGAATAGATCATGTACCTTACTGGTTGGTAGTCTCATTTGATGTTTATACTTGACTTGAAGGCCACATACTAGAGGCTGTGATAAAATGCAAAGCATTATAACTTGAGTCTCTTTACCTGACAACAAATCAATTAAGAGTAAGAATCAGAAGAGTGAAAAATAGGGTAGGTCGTCAGTACTCCTCCGGAAACTTCTCAGAGGCCTCAGTAAATAGCAAACAGAAAACTAACCAAACAAACAAACAACCCTCCCTACTATCCAACCACCACTAAGATTCCAAAAGAGCTTCAGGGGCATCACTCTCTTGGAACATTACAACAAGTTTTTCAGGATTACGAGGTAATTCAAAGCAGATCATAGAGGAGGAATAACAAGATCCACTCCAATTTTGGAGAGCAGTCTGTGAGACAGGCTGATGCTAGCATTATGGGCCCTGGAAAACACGTTCTTTGTTGAAGGGGTTGTTGGGGGTGGGGACCAAAAATGGCTGCACCCTTCTCCACTTTGCCCGTGTTACTGAGAAACCAGCAAATGGTGGGATGGTTTGGAAAAAACACCCCGTGAGAGCAGCAGAACTTGTGGGATCAAGAAATGAACGGGCCCGTCTGCCTCAGGCTTGGCCTTGCTCTTGTCTGTAGTTGCAGCGGCAGCTCATTCACAGGGACAGGAGGACATTGACCGTTTCTCCTTTTGTCCAGATTTTGGTGAGCTTTGACTCAATTAGCGGTGGTTGGCAAGTATGAGCAATGCTTTCATGAAGATGTCTGACTTAGCTAAAATTAGTGTAATGCAATCATGACTCATGTTGCCCAATATAACCTGTCTTGTGAAGAGAAGAGATGATGTTTTTCAAACAGTTTTTAGCAGCATCATCAGAAAGAACTTGTAATCAACTCCCAGTCATCCCTCCTGAGGGAGAGGGGCAGAGTGTGGATGCTACAGATGACATACAAGCCCCAAAGCCTTTGCATTTGGTTTCAATTAATGTTCATGTTTCGTTGCATCGCAGGTGTTCCTAATGTTCTGGGAATTCAGATTATGTCAAACTCAACACTGAAGGCATGGACAAGACTGGAACCATCTTGGAAAGGTTGAACAGTTCCCTCCAGAGGGAGTGGGATGGAATCCTGCCCAGCTGTGCTCTCTGTGGCAAAGGGCACATACTCCTTGTCACAGCCGTGCAAAGCACCGTCCCACACACAGAGTGGTTTGCACCTCTTCTCCCCAAATCGATGGCTCAATGGTCTTCTTTAATAAACCTGTACCAGACTACAGGAAGAATAAAGCAAAAGATGTAGGGAATTGTTTTTACAGTGATGTCGAGGAAGCCTAACACGTTTTGAAATAACTTTGATTTTGAATGGTGTCTCAGAAACTTCCCAGCTATGTGATCTTGGAGAGATTTCTGAAGTTCTTTGAGCTGGTTTCCACATAGGTAAAAAATGTATAATGATGTTCTCTTGGTTATTATGCACAATAAAGGAGATTTTGTAGTAGGTACTTTACAAATGGCATTATGCTATTATTAAGAAATACTTGAACTTAGCTTAACTTATTTTGTTCATAAAAAGTTGGAACTAAGGCAAGATGCAAACTAGATTATGAATAATTGAGCATAATAAGCCTCATCATAATGCAGGACAAATGAACACACCTTCACTACAGGAGGTCTAGGAAGAACAGTATACAACACGGATACTTTTGAGTTAAGTGGACATTCATATCTGAAACTGTCACCCACTGAAGTACAAGGCACCACATGTGAGTTGAATATTCTTTACTCAATTATATTAATACACTTTAACCTATTATTTGAAGGGACGATGGAGAACCATGGACCTCCCTGAGTGAGCAGTCATTCTTACAGTGCAGCGGATTCAGAGGATGAGCTCCTTTGGGTGGGAAGTTCAGTGGATAACTGAACTCAAGGGTGGTCCTTGACACTCCTCAGCTTGTAAGTCTAATGAGTCTTTAAATACCCAACTAGATGTATTATATATTCTGTTGCCTGGTAGCCATTTGTTGAAGACTTTGTTTGGAGGGAAGTAAACAAAGCAGCTTGATCTTTGAAACCCAGGAAGAACCTAGCATCCTAGGAATTTGCCCCTGCATGCTTCATAGGAGCTATCACACATTAACCCAAAGGCACCTTCCATCTCAGGCTAAAATAGAGTCCTGCCTGGTTTAATGCCTGAGACCTAGATTCAATGTTATAGTCCGCCCCTGCCTCCTCCCCCTACATCCCACAAAACAAATGTAATTTTTGCCTCTTTTTTTGCTCTGGTGCATTTCCAGACAGATTAGCAGTCTTATTATTGATACTCTACTTTCTTCAATCTTTTCCCCATGGCATTGCCAGGACCAGGAGACAGGCATGGAGATGTGCCCTGGAGATAAAGACATCTTTGTCCCTGTCCTCAAGGAGCTGCTGGTCCTGAGTAGGGTCAACACATGGTAAGAGCATGGGAAATATAACTATAGGTGTCTGGACACGACACAGGAATGGAAGCACACAGAAAGCATGTAACTTTGTGGGCAGCCAAGGTCAAGAATAATGGAAGTGAACAAAACCTTCAGAGCAGAAAGAGCATCTGGGTTGGCTTTATTCATTCAACATTCAACAGATGTTTATTGGGCCATTAGCATTTATCAGGCCTTTTCGAGGTGCTGGGGATACAGCAGTGAATAAACAAACTCTATATAAGTAAAATATTTTGTATGCCATGTGGCATTAATGGCAGTGGAGAAAAATAAAGCACAAAAGGGGAGTAGGGTGAAGGGCTGGACCAGATGGAGTATTAGTGAGTGAATGTTGAACTTGGTTGTCTCAGTGCGCTCAGGCTGCCAGAACAGAGTCCCAAAGACTAGGTGGCTTCAACACCAGATGTTTCTTTCTCACAATTCTGAAGGCTGGAACGTTCAAGATTCTGGCTTATTCAGTTCCTGGTGAGTTTCTCCCTGGCTTGCAGACTGCTGCTTTCTCCCTGCCCTTTCACAGCACAGAGAGGGAGTGTGTGAGGGAGCACTGGCTCTCTGGTACCTCCTATTCTAAGGGCACTAATCCCATCACCAAGGCCCCACCCGCATGGCCTCATCCAAACTAAATTACCTCCCGAAGACCTCATCTCCAGATACCTTCACATTCCGAGTTAGGGCTTCGACATATAAATTTTGGAGTGGGGACACAATTCAGCCCATAGCACTTATAAAGCTGCTTTTTGGGGGAGCCATTTTGGTGATGGCACCAAAATGTCCTGCTGAAAATGCAAAATCTTTGTTTTCAGTACCAAATTGTATATGTATCACCATCTGAGTCTTACTCCAAATCTAACACCCAAACTATTTGTGGCCAACTTTTACTTTCTATTTTATTCAACTTCTAACTAATTCGAGTGTATATTATTATTATATTCAGAAAAACAATGAAAAAAATTTAAACTCTGAAAGGCAGTGGGTTCACCATTTGGGTACATCACCTGTCACCACTTAAACCATTATTGTAAGGGAGGTTAATTACCTTAAATAAGATATTTCAGACCAGAACAGTACTCAGAAAGCAGTACTCAATCGAGAATTCCCTGTGCTGTCTGGATATAAGAATAAAGGGTTATATATTTGGCTTCAATATCTCCCCACCAATGTCTAACATTTTATTTGAAATCAGGGCTCTTATAAAAAAGACATGTCCATCGAATGGAAGAGTAAATAGTATATTAAGCAAATGTATTTAGTAATTGAAAGTAATTGAGTTTGATCATTGTAAATTTGAGGTGGAAATTAGAGCAAATGATGAGTTCTCAAAGATTAACAGATACTTCGTATAGACAAATTTCTGAGTTCAGCATTTGAAAACATACGGCTTTTCAATTACATTTAGTTTGTCAGAACACCCAGCCCATTCCTCATAAAAACCCCTGATTCCCATCCCTCCCCACCCTCATTCACAGTCCCTAACTCCAGGGCGTGGCAGGTGGTCAGGTAAGGTTTGTGTGGAGTGGGGCTCTGGGATCCGGAAGCTGTAATTTCCCGAGGGAGAATCGGGTGCCGGCACGGACAGCAGGAGAATGGTCGTTGCATGGCCAGAACCACAGCTGTTCGCCGTGGAGTGTCTTTCTTCCCCTGCACTTGTGTGTTTAAATATTTACATTGACTTCTCAGGGCACCTCTTCGATGCAACCTTCCCTGATACTCCCTACTTAGTTCCCAAGATAGAATTCATCTCTTCGTTGCCTCTAAAGCAGTTTATTCATATCTTTGCCACAGTGCATTGTTTTCTCTGTTGGATTAGTGTTCTTACTCATAAACATTCTCATCTCTTGTATTATGTTATGAGCAACTGGAAGACATCATGATATGGTCTTATTTGCCCCTTGTCCCCCAGTGGGACCTTAAAGCAGCTGCACTGAAGTGGGTCTGACCCTCTCCCTGGGCAGCACAGGGAGGTGCGCCCAGGCTGGGACCAGGCAGAGGGCTGAGTCTCCCTCGGCAGCTTCATGGTTCCAAGCCTGGTGGAGAGAAATATACATTTCTTCCATCTGCTTCTCCAAACGGGTTAGCTCAGTAGGGAAAAGATGGCTATTGAAAGGGATTTCTAAAAACGTCTCCATATCAGAATTAAGATTTAATCGAAGGTGGAAATTTCAGGGCCGCACCTCACACCCGCAATGGGAGCGTCGTGAACGCTTTCTTTTAGTGACTGCACATATTGATGTCTACTTTACCAGTTCTCACTCTGAGATATGCAACGTTAGATGCTAGCAGGAGTAACTCAATCACGCACTCATTGAGTTTTGTGTTATATGACTATCTCTCGGTAAGGGAGGAAAACTGCCTCTAAATAGCAGAGACTTTTGTACAGGAACTCCAAGGGAGGTTGGGGTCTGAAAGCCGAATAACATCTGCAATTAGATTCTTGGCAAAGACGCCCATTTGTCTCCAAATTACCAAATCCTAGAAGTCCCCCTGTGGCACCTCGGCGGAGGGCTCTGACACCCAGACACTTTGTGTGTCGGGCGAGTTTTTGGTTCTGGTCGATTGCTCATTTTTCTCTCTCCGGTCACCTCCAGGAGTGTCAAATGGCTTATCTCCCCCTGGAGTGGTGGCCCCATAGGCAGGCTGCGGTCACCCGGCTTATCACTACTTTACATGGCTTCTCCAAGCAAACGGTGAGCCCTACTTGACTTGGGCCAAGAGCCGTATTGATTATTAACTTCAGACAAACATCTGGTTTTCATTACCCGTGGTAGCAGAGCAGAGCAGGGTGCTGCACGGGCTGATGTGGTCACTTAACGACCATCAGGACTAGCTATAAAGAAAATTTAACATATCCTGTAATTACAGTCTGCCCGGCACCAAGGGGCTGAGGAATCTGCAGGTCTGATTTCAGGACTAGGGAAAATGTTTATTGTATCCGCTGCGCACATCCATTTTCTCAGAGGGCGGCAGGCCTGCTGAAAGGCGGCCTCCCCAGCACCGCCTCCTGCAGGGCAGAGCGCCTTCTTGTTTGGGTCGGGAAGCTCCAGTGTGGCTCCAGGTGGATGGCCCCTTAATGCTTTTACAGGCTTTGGAATTTGGGCTGATGGAGATGGACTGGGGGGTCTTGTCTGGAATAAGCAGTCCTCCCCCTGCACAGTGCCAGGCGCCTCCCCAGCACCGCACTCGGCCTCCTGGGGCCCTTCCAGCCGCTCCTTCCCTGCTGTCTCGCGAGGGGCGGCTGCGGCAGTGAGTTAACACTTACTGCTCATCACATGTGTTCCAGGCACACGCTGGGCATTTTGATCACATTTTCTCTTTTACTCCTTTCAACTCCCTGTGAGTGAGGCATTCTTATGCCCATTCGAAAGATGAAGAAACTGAGGCTAAGAGTTGTTAAATTGGAGGGCGCAATAGTGCCTTTCAGGACACAATGGAGGACAGCACCTCCTCGCTGTTGTCCCAGAGCAGAGAGATGGTGATGCAGTAACTTTTTTCCCCCTTACTTACTTTTAGGAGTTTTTTCTCATAGAATTGTTGACAGAGTGACCTCTGACCCAAAGGGTTGGGGAACTGGATTGACAATTGCCAGAGGTTTCCTGGGATAGGAACTATAAAAACAAGTAAAGTGGACACCACAGCCTCCGAGGGCACTAAACTCTAATGCTGAGCTCTCTGTGGAGAAAGAGGAGTCGCCCACAAGCTGAGAGACTGTGAAGCACAGAGGGCAGCCAGGCCGTCAGGCGAAGCTCAGCGTGGCTGCCTCCGAGGATGGCAGTGTGTGAAGCGGAGGGTCGGGCTGGGCTGGTGTTGAATAACTTCTAAAGTGAAGAAGGCGGCGATCTTTGACTTCCTTTTTCCTTTCTTTCAACCCCTAAGTCCCTGCAACTGTCTCCTCTCTCCCCTGTCAAATGCTGCCCTCAGGAAGAGATCAGATGAATTTGTTAAAAAAAAAATTTAAACGGCTGATGTCAAGCAATGTATTTCTGAAGCAGAAACATCATGTATTAGCAAGCTGATTAGGGAAGTTTTAGGGCAGGTGGAGTCCTAATGCATGGGCAGAGTAACCACCCAGGAGGGGCCCAGGAGGAAGTGAGGTCTGGACGCTGAGCACGGAGTCAGTGAGCAGGCCCTGGGAGGAGCCATGCTGTGGTCTCCGAGGAAGTGCAGCCCTAATCCAGTTCTCTGCAGGCTGGGATTCCAGTCAGGTTACCAGATGGAGGCTTAGACGCGGTTATCAGCCCTGCAGATAAGAAAGGGCCGTGGCAGAATTCCCCGTACTGCCACCTGGGGACAGCAGTAGGGCTAGACAAGTTGCAGGAAGACTGGACTGATGCTGAGCTGGGGTTTCTTAAATTTCTCTTGATTAGAGACCAGTCTTAGGGAGGAGGCCAAATAGCTACAGGTGAAGGAGGAAGAGGGTGGAGTAGGCTCAGAGCCGGGCAGGTCCACCACATCTGGTGCGTCTGCGAGTACTTCCGGTAGGCATCTGCCAACTCCGCCTCTAGGCCATTTCCAAGAGGGTGAAGCTGGGGCATTGGAGGGCGGGAATGCGTATGTTGTGGACCTAGCACGTGGTGTGTACGTGGAGAGAAGGCGTTACAGTTTTAGTTTGGGAAATAGAGGGTTTTTCCAATTTTGTCTCTTTCACGTTAGTAATTATGAAAATTCCAGAATCCCTGAAATATTTATACCAGGACACAGAGGAAATCAAAACAGTAATAATAATGTTCCTTTATCCTTTCAAATTTTTCGGATTTAGGAGGGAAGTATCTAGCCTATAAATATCTAAGAAGTTTTGGTTAAACATGATAATTTTTTTCTGAAATCCTACTGAAGTAATAATAAAGAAATAAAAAAGCATAAACCTACAAGAGAAAATAAGAGGAGAAAACAAAATTTGGAAGCTGGAAAGTGAATAAACCAGTGGTAAATGATTCTGCACTTGAGAGAAAGTTGAGAACTAGATGCCTGGAGGCAGGAAGGACCATTAAGAAGTGGGCTTCAGAACTTTCAAAAGAACCCAAATTGAAGACACCAGTCTGGACACAGAACCCCAGATCAACTTCACAGTTGGCTGCCTTTTGGTAAGAGAAAGCTGCTGCCATGTCTTATAAAGTCGACCACCACTTCTGGGTGGTTCAGTTCTTCCTTAAAACTTTTGAATTGATTTACCTCCATAAGCTAATGTCAATTTCAAAAAAAATTATTAGAATTCATTTAAAATAGCTGTGGCTTACTTTCCATTTTGTTGACTTGTTCTTCCTCTGTCCCTTGTGCAGGTTGGTGAG
The DNA here is from genome assembly GCA_004363605.1 of Indri indri. Classification (NCBI taxonomy): domain Eukaryota; kingdom Metazoa; phylum Chordata; class Mammalia; order Primates; family Indriidae; genus Indri; species Indri indri. Next base: position 13,397 of record RJWJ010006700.1, on the reverse strand, counting down.
AATTAGGATATTTCTCAGTGTGAACACAGGGTTGGTGCATTCATTATTTTAAATAGTTTGAAGTCAATAAAAAAAAAACTTAAATAAATTGATCTTAAACACTGGGCTTTATTTAACTTGGGTTTGCACTTTTGGATCTGATTCTACAAAATGCTCCTCTTGATGGTGTTTTGAAAAGCCACCTGGTCAATTCATTAAAAACTCAATCTTTTCTTTTTTAAAGATTGCCCAAGTCAGGGAGCCAAACTGTTTTGTAGTATCTGAGAGAAAAGGATACTGCTATGTATTAGGGCTACTGACTCGAGAAGAAAACTAGCAAAGTTCTGAAGGAAAGAGTCATTCTGCCAGTGACGTGGTGTAACATCCATAACCTGCTGCAAACATACCCTGCTACCCCCGCAGCAGGCCGGTTCTGAGGGGTCAGATCTCCTGGGTGTGATTTTATTCTGGTGTCCCCTGTGATCCTTTGGTCCTTGGGCCTTGACCTTTCTCTCTATTTCCTATATTATTATCATAAAGTCTTCATTATTCATTCCCAGGTTTTGCTGATAAAACAAAGGAAGGCTGCTAATTAGTTCTTGCTTCTAAGCCTTACAGGACCTAGTTCATAGAGGGATTCAACTCTGATAATGCCCCAAGTAGTCCAGTTGTAAGTGGTAAGCTTGTCTGAGAGTGGACATGATTTTTCCTAAGCATCATGTTTTCATGGGAGAATAAGGTTTGAGGTCGTTATACTCTGAGCCTGCCACAGCAGATAGACAGGGTGTCTGTCTCTCTCTGAATCTAAGAGACAGGAGCTATGTCGGAATGCAGACAAAGAACACAAGCACCCTTTCCGCTGTAACAGCAGAATTCCAAACAATTTCTCTTTCCAGGTTCGCACTTATGGCTCATTCCTTGGATCTATGTGTTAGAACATGTCCCTGTGTATGGAACTGTGATACGTAAGACCCAATGGGGTTTTCCTTTTAGAAGTGATTTGAAATAATGTAACTGAAAGAAGGGGAAAGTGGCCTGAAAGAGCAGTCCATTTGGCTAAATAAAAAATCAGGAGGCTTTTTATGTAGATTTCAAAACATGAGGTTGAAGTGTTAAGACTTTTGCTCTTTGTCCTAATACATCTTATCCAAAGCATTTGGTCTCAGCATCTGTTTATATAAATCACTCTGTGTGATCACAGTCAAGAAAGTCATTTAAAATAATCTCACTATTCCACTTAAACTATTTTTACCAAGGTTATCAAAAAATCTTCTAGTTGTTAAATTCAATGATTGTCTGCAGATCTCATTTTTCTCTCCGTATCTGCCTGCATTTGCCATTGTTGATCACCCTCTTCATTCTAGAACTTGGCTCTATGATGCCACTGCCTCCTGGTTCATTTTTAATTTTTTTGGTGCTCATTTTCAGTCTCCCTTGCTGATTTACCTTTACCTTCCAGCCCGAGATTCCTATCATCAGCTACTTTTCTCTCTATGCATTCTTCCTTCTTCCTCTCTAGGCAGTCTATCTGGGGCTATGGCTCCAATTACTCCTTGTGCGTGAATGACTCCCAAGTCTGTCTTCAGCTCAAAATTCTCGCTTGGTGTCCATCTCACATATCCATTGACCTCTTAGAAATAAATCGACCTGGGAGTCCCACATGCTTCCCTAACCCAGCAACACCAAGTCTGAACACTTCATATGCCACCCCAAACCCACTTCCCTTTCTGAGTTCCATCTCTTAGAGAATGATGCCGCTTTTCACTAATTGCTCGTGATGGAAACCTGAGAGTCATACTAAATTCCTTCTTTCCCACCCCCTTTCTGGTCTTCAAGTCCATTAAATTCTGTCTCTTAAAATGTCTCTCCTATGTATTATTTCTTCCCTAATTTTGTAGAAACAGAGATTGCAATAGTCTCCTTCTTACTGATCACATGATTTTTATTCATTTTCCTTTAATTATCTTTTAAAGTTAGTGTTTTTTTCCCCCAACGAACAAATCCTATGTCACTTCTCTGCCCCAGTTCTTCAATGATTCCTCTACAAACAAAATAAAATCTAACCTTTTCTTCATGATCTGGCCTTTCCCACCTGTCTAACTTTTTCTGTCATTATCCCCGTTGAATTTACCTGTAAGCACAGTGAATTACAGATGATTTATAAAGAAAGAATGAATGGATGAAAGCAGTCCCCCAAATACATACACCACGTATGCTCATGTGTTGTCCTGCACACATGCTGTTTCTGCTGCCTGGAATACTTGAGCGCACGGCACTCTCTCACGCCATCTTCCGTGGTCCCCACCCCCACCCCCACCCTAGGAGGGTGCTGGTGCTGCTCCTTTGCTTCTGTAGCACTGAGCGCCCTCCTCCAGGAGAGCAGCGACCACCCTGCATTCTAATTGTTGGTCTGCTTCCCTGTCTTTCCCATAGACTGTAAATATTTGCAGGTTGGGGACACCAACATTCTGCCTTTTTTGACCTCCAGGGCCTGATCGAGTGCCTGCACATAATAGCTGCTCAATAATCATTTTCTGAGTAAACACATGCTTTATTAATAATTAGAGGGTCGAAGAGATCTTTCATCTTCATTTGGCGGATTAAATCCTAACCACAATTTTAAAAATGAGTGATTTCTGGTGAGGAGTAGAGATAAGCGGACACCACTTCCCTCTTGCCTGGTACTGGGAAGGGAGTGGGGGCAGGCCTGGAACCACTTCCTCTCACCAGTCCTGAGAATTGCCACCCAGCTCTGACCATCCTTTCCCTCCTCTGAAACTTGGCTGTCTGTGGTTTTTGCGGAGAAGATAAGGGAAGATAAACAAGATATGAGAGAGAAGCCATGAGGTGTCCTAAGGATGTTTCTGACTAGTGAAAGTGGAAAATGAGACCTACAGCTTCCAAAGGGAGGGTGACAGGACTGTCCTCCTGGATCCTGTGCTCAAGTACCCATGCATCTAACTTAAAACAGAAACGCATCTACCTTGAAACAGAAACGTCCTTCTCTTGACTAGGTGCAGCCTAGGCCAGCTGCGTGATTTGCAGGGCCCGCTGGACCCTGACAATGGCCCCTTGTTACGGATTTACTAAGAATCTTGAGACATGAGAACAGAGCGTTAAACCGAGTGAGGGGCCCTCCCGGCGGCGGCTCCCCGCAGCTGCGCGCTGCGAAGCTGGCCCCGTGCTCTGGGTGGAGGTTTCAGGTACCCAGCTTTGGTGACGAGCTTATTTTACTTATTTGTTTATTTAGAAGTTCTTACAAAATCTTTTGAACATTCATAAAATGACAAATAGAAATAAAAATATTGACATATCCACCACTAGCTTAAGAAATAAATGATGACAAACACATTTGAAGCACTTTGTGAGCCGCTTTCTCCCCAGAGGTAACTAATATTCTCGCGAACCACAGGAGTTTATCTTTCTTGTACATGTCTATGCTTTTACTGTCTATCCCTAGTAAAGATGAATTCTAAAGCAATGCAGGGAAATTTTTTCTAAGACAACTGGTGTAGGAACTGAGTCCTGTGAGACCAGGATTAAGCCGGTCTCAATCAGTGTGATAAGGGAGACCTGGTTTGGTCCTTTGCGTTTTTGTTCACTGTTTATATTTTCTTCAGCTCACATCTACCTTCCTTCCTGCCCTTTGTAGAGTCTGTAAACAGCATTTGCCCTCCTGCAGAGTGTGTCTTCTTTGGTCTCATTTACTGCTTGCTGCTTCTGCAAAGCCCCGCGTCCTGCTCCAGGTGCGGGGATTTCCCTGGTCAGGGCAGTTGTCACTTTTTAATGTTTTAAGTTCTGTAGGATCCAGGGACCTAAGAAATTGGGGCTTTGGGGAGACAGAATATCTGTCAGGATTAAAAAGACATATATTTAAAAACTACAATGAAGCGGATTCAGAGATGAATATACAGCAAAAGTGACATTTGAGAGCTATAAAGAGGGACTTTGTGGGGAGAGACGGTTGTGTCCAAGCCGTGGGGCTTCGCTGAGGGGCCGACGCAGCAGGAATGTGGGGAACATGACACCGAAAAATGAGGGTGTGGCCCGTCGGAGTGAGCACTGGCTTCTGGAGTTGTCCCACATGACTATAATATTAAAAAATTAATAGTTCGCATATTCTCCCGGCCATCGAAAGCCTAAAATCGCTCCAAGCCCGGCACGCCCTCCAGATGACTGTTAGAAACCACGCAGAGCTGGGGCAGTGGCGCAGAAGGGCCGTCGTGAATGGCTGGGTTTTCTGTTTCTGAGAATTTATCTGCGTCGCAGCAGCCACAGCGGGTTAGGACAAGGACTTCGGCGCGGATTTTCGCAGGCTTTTGATCTGAACTGACTGGAACAAAGGAAACCAACGCATCCCCAATTGCCTGACCGGATCCCTTACACAGCAAGGCTCCGGCTCGCGTGAATAATGCGGCTGCAGATGCCGATACCGACCGGCGCAGGCCGCTCCGTGCGCTGCCCCCAAAACCGCCCAGGCCTAATTACTGTCAAAAACAGATGATGATAAAAGTTAACACAGCCCTAGTGAGTCATTTTGTGATGACTCACATTACAGAAACAGCCATTCCTGGGGGGAGAATTGAGGACAAACTCTTCGAGAATGGCCACAAACGATTGCAGAGAATAAGCAGGAAAAGTCTGTGTCTGGTTCCCAGGAACTTAGCGCAAGGTAACTATTCCGCGGTCACGGCGACTTGCATTAGCTTTCCCATTAATGAACACATGCAGCTGCCATGTGGACATGTGACCCGCAGCTCCAGTTCCTCCCGAAATAGAGCATCCATAACTGCAGGTATTTAACGTTCCTTCAGGCATACACTCTTCTTAATTATTCAAAGCTAGTCCAGCACGGGGAAGAGAAAGGAGTGGGCCAGGGAGGGGGGTTCTCTGAAACTGGCCCCACAGCCTTCCCCAGGTGAGTGGGCCTGGCCTCTTTATATGATGGATAAGGAAAGTTGGGAATTAGAGGCATCCTACAAATCAAGGTAGCCTACAATCGAATCTTACAAATCAAGCTCCTTTGTGTCAAGAGCCCCATGATCAACAATGATATTCGATGTGGCAAGATCGTGTTGTCAGGAAGGTACAGGAAACTTGGGTTTGAAGCTTCACTCTGTCACTTGTAGCTGTGTGACTCTGGGCAGATTGTTAACCAATCTGGGCTGCAGTTTTCTCATTGATAACTTGGGGGATTTGGATACCAGCCCTAAAGCAGAGTTGCCAGTTACAAGGGGAACAAGGCCTTAGTGAAGAAATTCCATTCTATAGCAAAGGGCTTGAGAACATGCTCTGGGCCCAGATGGTCTGAAGTTTGATCCTGGATGAATGACAGACATTAGGTCCTCTGTTGACTGGCACCATTGTGTCTGCTGGTTTATGTTCTCCTTGCAGACATTCTCTGGGAAGGGGACAATTTGTGAGAGGCGTGTTTTGATGAACCTTATGCTGAAATCATTGCTGTTTTCAAACAGGGATTTTTATTTCTTTCAGAGATTGATTTGGCCTCCCCATATCTATGCTCTCAGAATCATAGAGGTTTAGAAGCAAAAATATCTTAAACTAAACTAAAAAAACACTCAATTACTAAAGACATAAATGTAAGGAATAAATAAAGATATAATGTAAGGAACACAATATGACATTTTAAAATAATATCAAAGTGGAGTTTATCATGGTTTATTTTATTTTATTTTTTATTTTATTTTATTTCAGAGTATTACAGGGATACAAAAGCTTTGGTTACATAAATTGCCTTTGTACTGCCCAACAAGCATGCCCATCCTCAAGTCAGCGCGCAGCATCTGTTAGGTGTGGATTTACCTACCCATCCCCTCCTCCCCCGCACCTGGCCGACACCCTATGAATGTTACTTCCCATATGTGCACATTAGTGTTGATCATTAATACCAATTTGATGTTGAGTACATGTGGCCTTTGTTTTTCCATTCTTGTGATACTTCACTTGGAAGAATGGGCTCCAGCTCCATCGAGCATAATACCTACCATGGTTTATTTATAGTAGCAACCAATAATATAATAACTAACTATTCAATAACAGAGGATCATTTAAAAAGTGGAATATTATGTAACCATTAAAATGTAGTTGTAGAATATTTAATGTCATGGGAAAATGTTAATAATGTGTAACTAAGTGAGGAAAGTGGATTTTAGTTGTAACATCAAAATATTAATAGATTTACATGGATGATGAACTATGGATGCTTTTTAAAAATTGTGGTAAAAAACACATAACACAAAATTTAGTATTTTAACCATTTTTTAAGTACACAGTTCAGTAATGTAAAGTACATTCACATTGCTGTGCAACAGATCTTCAAAACTTATTCATTTTGCGTATGAAATTCTATACCCATTAAATAATAACTCCTTATTCCCCCTCTGCCCAGCGCCTGGCAAATACCATGCTGCTTTCTGTTTCCATGAATTCGACTAATTTAGATAATTCATATAAGTGAAATCATACAATATTTATCTTTTTTGTGACTGGCTTATTTCACTTAGCATAATGTCCTTAAATTTCAACCATGTTGTAGCAAGTAAGAAGATTTCCTTCCTTTTCAAGGCTGAATAGAATTTCATTGTATGTGTAGACCATATTTTCTTTATCCTTTCATCTGTTGATAGATGCTTGGGCTGCGCCCACCCCTTGGCCTTTGTAATAGTGCTGCTGTGAACATGGGTGTGAAAATACCCTTTGAGAACTTGCTTTCAATTCTCTTGGGCATATTCCCATGGGATTGCTGGATCATACAGTAATTCTACTTTGACTTTTTAGGAATTCAACTTTTTAGGAGCTGCCATCCTACTTTCTATAGCAGTTATACCATTTTTTATTCCCACCAGCAGTGCACAGCATTCCAATTTCTCTTTGTCCTAGCCAACACTTGGTATTTTGCTTTTTTGGAGAGCAGTTATTTTCTTTTTTATACTTTGATATATTTTTTCTCTCTTTCTTTCTTTCTTTCTTTCTTTCTTTCTTTCTTTCTTTCTTCTTCCTTTCTTTCTTTCTTTTTTTCTTTCATTATTTTTTAGAGACAGAGTCTCACTCTGTTGTTCAGGCTGGAGTTCAGTGGCATGATCATAGTTCACTGCAGCCTCAAACTCCTGGGCTCAAATGATCTTTCCACTTCAGCCTCCCAAGTAGCTGGGACTACAAGTGCATGCCACCATGCCTGGCTAATTTTTTTCATTTTTTTTGGTAGAGAAGGGGTCTTGCTGTGTTGCCCAGGTTGATCTCAAATTTCTGGCCTTAAGTGATTCTCCTACCTTGGCCTCTCAAAGTGCTGGCATTTATGGATGTGGGCCACCATGCCCAGAATCCATTTAATTTTTTGTTCTGACTAAGCACTGCTTTTGTAATCAGAAAAACCACAATAAGTATAATGTAAAAGATATGGTAGAGGAATCGATATTTTCTGTGTCTTATTTGCAAGGACTAAATCACTGGGTATTTCTGGGATGCTATTCACATGAAAACCTTACCTTTTATGTAGTCACAAGTCTGCATAATAATTATGTATTGTGTCTAACAGGTGGCCTGAGAGAAAATATTACTAAGTGGTGTCAGCACTCTTGTTTGCGTTTTAGGAAGCAAAAGAGATGGTTTAGTCTGTTTCTGTACCTCCACAAAGGAATTTGTTGAACTCAGTAAATTAAAATATCAATTGTTTTAATGAATAAGATCAGTTAAAACACATAGCTCAGAATTTTATGAAACAATGAGCTGATTTATTGAAGTTTGAAGAAAATAATTGGCATGCTATGTGACTTCATATAGTGTAATCTCTATTCTTTTGTTGACAGTTGGTCAAAGTTAGCATCAGCAGTTGGAACTTCATCATGTATTATTAATAAATTTTATAATACCACACAGTACCACACCATACTGCCATTTATTGAAGGCCCTATTAAAAGATGGATGGTTGGCATGCATCAGCATATTTCATCCTGTCTATAGGGCACATTATTGTATTTTATAGATGACAAACTAAGGCTCAGAGATAGTAATCAATTCAGCTATGTGCAGAAATACTAAGGGTTGACACAGCTTATACCTTCCCATGCAGAAGTGAACGCAGATGTTGGAAAGGACTTTTAATTTATTAAAAATATATATATTATATTAATATTAATGGTGGCCTTAAGGGAGAAACTACCCATGAATTCACATCTGTTTAAGCTTTTGATCTCGTCTTCTGAGTGGTGACATTAACTGATTTTTCAATTTGGGTGTACCACTTTTAAAAGGAGCAGCTGGAGGATCATTGATGTCAGGTTGATATACTTCAATAACTTTGAGTAGGCTATTTTGAGATGCATAGATTTTTTATCCTTTTCCCAATATTTTATCATCAGAGAATAAAATCTAACCTATGACACCTTATATACCCAATGCCATTGGATGAGTAATTTCAGGCTACTTAAGGAAGAAATCAAGTTATGGAAAATTCTATCATATTATCTTCCTCCATTCTCTGCTTTATTCTGAAAGGAGGTAGGTGTCTTTCAAATATGAGATTAAAAGATGAAAATCTCACGTTAGTTGGGCTTTCAATAGCAGCTCTCTCAGTCTGTATGTCTGTCAAAAACAGCATATGTACTGGGTCCTGGTGCATGTACATGCTGGTGAGGATTAGGAGAGAAGAATATGCACAAGAACAGATACTTTTTATTTTATTTTAAAATTATTTTTAATTGATGTAATAATTGTACATATTTATGGGGTACAGTATGGTATTTCAGTATGTGTATACAATGTGTAATGATCAAATTGGGGTAATTAGCAAATCCATCACCTCAAACATTTATCATTTTTTGTGTTGGGAACACTCAAAATTCTCTCTTCTAGCTATTTAAAAATATACAGAAAGTTGTTAACTACAGTCGCCCTAAAGTGCCATAGAACACTGAAACTTATTCCTGTCTAGCAGAAATTTTATGCCCCATCACAACCTCTCCCTGTCTCCCACCTGAAGCCTCTAGTAAGCACTATTCTATTCTGGGCTTCTAAGAGATCAACTTTTTAAGCTTCTGCATGTGAATGAGAACATGCAGTTTTATCTTTCTGTGCCTGGCTTGTTTCACTTAACATAATGTCCTTCAGGCTCATCCATGTTGCCATGAATGACAGGATTTCATTCTTTTTCATAGCTGGGTAGTCTTCCATTGCGTATATGGACCACATTTTCTTTACCCATTCATCTGTCGATGGACACTCAGATTGATTCCATATCTTCGCTATTGTGAATAGTGCTACAATAAACATGGGCGTGCAGGTATCTCTTGGACATACTGATTTCCTTTCTTTGAAGGTATGTGCACTCCGGAGTGGGATCGCTGGATCATATGGTAGCTCTATTTTTAGTTTTTTTGCAGAACGTCCATACTGTTATCTGTAATGGCTACACCAATTTATATTCCTACCAATGGTGCATAAGATTTCCTCTTTCTGCACATCATTCTAACTGGAGTGAGATGGTATCTCATTGTGGTTTTGGTTTGCATTTCCCTGATGATTCGTGATCTTGAGCACTTTTTCATATACTTATTGGACATTTGTGTGTCTTCTTTTGAGAGATGTCTTTTCAAACCATTTACCCACTTTTAAATGGGCTTGTTTGCTTTTTTTTTTTTTTGCTGTCGAGCTGTTCGAGTTCTTTGTATATTCTGGATATTAATCCCTTATCAGATAAATAGTTGCCATTTTTTTTTTCCAATTCTGCGGGTTGTCTCTTCATGCTATTGATTCATTCCTTTGCTGTGCAGATGCTTTTTAGTTTTATAGAATCCCATTGTTTATTTTTGCTTTTAAGGTCTTAGCCATAAAATCTTTGCCCAGACCAGTGTCCTGAAGCATTTCCCTGTGGTTTCTTTAACTAGTTTCATAGTTTCTGGTCTTACATGGAAATCTTTAATCCATTTTGAGTTGATTTTTGGATATAGTGAGAGACAGGGGTTTAGTTTCATTCTTTTATGTATGGATATCTGGTTTTCCCAGTACCATTTATTGAAGAGACTGTCCTTTTCTCAATGAGTGTTCTTGGCTTCTTTGCTGAAAATCAGTTGGCTGTAAATGCATGGATTTATTTCTGGGTTCTCTGCTCTGTTCCATTGGCTTGTGCATCTGTTTCTCTGCCAGTGTCATGCTGTTTTGGTTACTATAGTTTTGTAGTTTGTTTTTTGGTGTCAAGTACTGTGATGCCTCTAGCTTGTTTTTTTGGTCAGAATTTCTTTGGCTATTGGGGTCTTCTGCAGTTCTGCCGTTCTACATAAATCTTAGATTTTTTTCTATTTATGTGAAGAATGCCATTGGTATTTTGATAGAAATTGCCTTGAATCTGTAGATCTCTTTGGTTAGTATGATCATTTTAACAGCATTAATTTTTCCAATCCTTGAGCATAGGATGTCTTTTCATTTTTTTTTTTTTTTTTTGGCGCCCTCTTCAATTTCTTTCACCAGTGTTGCATAGTTTTCCTTGTATAGATCTTTCACTTCCTTGATTAAATTTAATCCTGGGTATTTTTTTGTAGCTATTATAGATGGGATTGCTTTCTTGATTCCCTTTTCAGCTAGTTCATTGTTAGTGTATGGAAACACTGCTGATTTTCATATGTTGATTTTGCATCCTGCAGCTTTACTGAATTTATTTATTAGTTGTAAGAGGTTTTTTTTGTGAAGTCTTTAGGTTTTTCTATATATAAGATCATGTCATCCACAAACAGGGACAATTTGAATTCCTCCTTTCCAATTTGGAAACACTTTATTTCTTTCCCCTGCCTAATTGCTCCGGCTAAGACTTCCAGTACCATGTTGAATAAGAGTGGTAATAGTGGGCAGCTTCATCTTGTTCTTAAAGGTAATCCTTTCAGCTTTTTCCCCTTCAGTGTGATGTTAGCTGTAGGATCGTGCAATATGGACATTACTGTGTTGAGGCATGTTCCTTCTATACCTAATTTGTTGAGAGTTTTTATCGTGAAGGGAAATTGAATTCTATAAGATGCTTTTTATGCCCCTATTGAGATGATCATACGGTTTTTGTCCTTCATTCTGTGGATGTGATATACCATGTTTATTGATTTGCATATATTAAACTATTCTTGCATCCCTGGGATAAATCTCACTTGATTCTTGTGTATAATCTTTTTAATGTGCTGTTGGATTTGGTTTGCTAGTATTTTGTTGAGGACTTCTGCATCTATGTTCATCAGAAATATTGACTGGTAGTTTTCTTTCTTTTTCTTTTTCATTGTGTCTTTGTCTGGTTTTAGTATCAGGGCAATGCTGGTCTCATAATTCCCTCCCCTTCAATTCTTTGGAATAGTTTGAGAAGAACTGGTCTTACTTTTTCTTTAAAAGTTTAGTAGAATTCAGCAGGAAAGCTATCTGGTCCTGGACTTTTCTTTGTTGAGAGATATTTTATTACCGATTCAATTTCATTACTTGTTATTGGTCTGTTCAGGTTTTCTATTTCTTCTAGTTCAATCTTGGTTTGTTGTATGTGTCCAGGAATTTATCCATTTCCTCATTTTCCAATTTGTTGGCATATTGTTGTTTATAATAACCTTGCGTGATCCTTTGTATTTCTGTGTTATCGGTTGTAATTCCTCCTTTTTCACTTCTGATTTTATTTATTAGAGTCTTTTCTCTTTTTTCCTTAGTCTAGCTAGCGGTTTGTCAATTTTATCTTTTCACAAAATACCAAATTTTTGTTTTGTTGATCATTTGTATTTTTTCTTTTTTTGGTCTCAATTTTATTTATTCCTGCTCTGATCTTTGTTATTTCTTTCCCTCTCTTAATTTTGGGTTTGATTTATTCTTGTTTTTCTAGTTCCTTGAAGTGCATCATTAAGTTATTTGAAATCTTTCTACTTTTTTGTTGTAAGCATTTATTGCTATAAACTTCCCTTTTGGTGCTGCTTTTACTATAGCCCATAGGTTTTGGTATGCTGTGCTTCTATTTTCCTTTGTTTCAACAAATTTTTAAATTTTATTCTTAACTTCTTCATTGACCCATTGGTAATTTAGGAGCATGTTGTTTAATTTTAATGTATTTGTACAGTTTCCAAAGTTCCTCTTCTTATTGATTTCTAGTTTTGTTCCATTGTAGTCAGAAAGGATACTTGATATAATCTCAAATTTAAAGAATTTTTCAAGACTTGTTTTGTGGCCTAAAATATGGTCAGTCCTGGAGAATGTTCCATGGGCCAATGAAAAGATTGTGTATTCTACAGCTGTTGGATGTTCTGTGAATGTCTGTTAGTTCCATTTGGTCTAAAGAGTGGTTTAAATCCGATGTTCTTGTGTTGAAATTCTGTTTAGATGATCTGTCCAGTGCTGGGAGTGGGGTATTAACATTTCCAACTATTATTGTATTGTAGTCTATCTTTCCTTCTAGATACAATAATATAATAATATTTGCTTTATATATTCGGATGCTCCAGTGTTCGGAGCATATATATTTACAACGTTATAGACTCTTGCTGAATTCATCCCATTATCATTATATAATGGTCTTCTTTGTCTCTTTTTACAGTTTTTGACTTAAAGTCTATTTGATCTGATATATTAATAGTATAGCTACTCCTGTCACTTTTGGTTTCTGTTCACATGAAATATCTTTTTCTATTCCTTCACTTTCAGCCTATATGGGTCTTCGCAGATGAAGTGAGTTTCTTATAGGCAACATATAGTCGGGTCTTTTTATTATCTATTCAACCAATCTATATCTTTTAATTGGAGAATTTAATCTGCTTACATTCATGGTTATTGCTGATAGGTGAGGACTTATTCATGTCCTATTATTAATTGTTTTGTGGTTGCTTTGTATATCCTTTGTTCTTTTCTTCCTCTCTTATTGTCTATCTTTGCAGTTTGATGGTTTTCTATAGTGAAGAGTTTTGATTCCTTCAGATATATTTTTAATCAATTTAAATAACAGGACATAGATAAAAAATTATTTTTACTAATGAAAAGAAACAAGCAAGAAAAGATCATTAAAATAGGGCAACATCAGTTCAGGAGCGCATTGCTTGTGCTGGAATCAGGGAATTGAAATGATAGTTCCTTCATCTTATTTTGTTTTCACTCTCCCCCTCTAATGGATACTATTATTATCTCCATTTTACTGTTTTATTTTATTTTATTTTATTTTTTTATTGTTTGTTGTTTATAGGGGTACAGGTGTTTACGTTACGTGTGATGCCCTTGCCCCCCCTTCCCCCCAAGTCCCAGTCCCAAGCATGTCCATCTCTCGGAGGGTGCGCATTGCACCCTTTGTGTATGCATATATCCGTCCCCTCCTCCCCCTCGCCCCTCCCCCCTCCCCCTCCCTCCCTACCCGACATCCAATAGATGCTATTCTTATATGTACACTTATGTGATGTTCAGTCACTACC